>MU376314.1:0-82301 GCA_022495205.1 Hypoxylon sp. FL1150 | reverse complement strand
TTCGTGGGGAGGGATAAGTCAGGGATCTGATTGGCTAAAAGCTATGTGGCTAGAAAGATACATTTTGCGATCCTGGTCTGAGCTTCTGAGATAAGGTGATCTGGGAGGTCCAATCCGTGATTTCGGCGCTAAGATAATGCACAATGGCCCGTGCACGTGCCCTCGCACAAATGAAACCGGGACGATCCGAGTCTGCTGCAACCTCGACAGGCATTCCCCTTCGAGAGATCGATCAGTACGCGGATCGGATCAACCACCAGCCCGCTAAGCCTCGAAGTGCCTATCGATTGAGTTCAAATGCCAAGATGGGACCAGCCACACCCAAAAAGCTTAGGGGTGGAGATGAGAACGCGCTCCCAGGCCATCAACGTTTGCTCGGCCTCGAAGCTGCGGCTAGCCCCGCGGACTCGTACATCACCGACCCAGCCCTTGATGTATTGAGATCACCATCGCTCCCCAAGGACTTCAGAGCTCCGTCTATCGCCCTTGCGCCGGCTACCCCTTCTCCTCCCTCCGTTCCTACTCGTACCCAGCCTACCTCTAACCCTACTACCCCTACCCGTCGACCTAAGAAGAGCGTTGCCTCGCTCAACGACAGCAGGAAGCAGCCTCTTGGCTCGCACGAAGATCGCGGACCCGACGTCTACTCTGATTGGGGCCCTGACCCTTTCACCGATTCCGCTAGCGAGTCCGGCGCTTCGGATGACTCTAACGTGACTGTCACACCTACTTCTTTCTCGTCGAGCCGAAACTCCCACAACGCTCGTTCCCTATTGCAGAGCCCCGAAGCTGAGAAGCAGAACGATCTTCTATCCCATCAGCCCACTGCTCGCTACTCAATTCCCGGTCTCGTTAAAGCTCAGCTGGACTACCTCGAAGACGCGGACCCGTACGCCAGCGACGAGGAGAATCACATCCCGGCTGCGTATGCTAATATGGCACCGAACTTTGCCGCGAAGAACGGCGCGACCGATGCGCAAGCTGCTTCTGCTGGCCCGCACCTGGGAACTATCAAAGTCGGCCAGCAGTTCATCCTCGAATCCGACATCCGCCGCACGTTTGCAGACAAGCGCCTGGATGCTTCTAGGGAGGCTAACTACCGCCTTCAAGGTGTTCAGGTGATTGAAATTACTCGTGAAGCTCTTCTTCTGTAGGTTTTCCAATTGCTTCACTTCAATTGATGGCGACTCTAATTATTTACCTTCAGGCCGGTCAAGACCTACAATGCCGCATGCACTTTCTACCACCGATTCCGTCTTGAGCACCCGACTCCGGATTACAACCACACCGAAGCTGCTCTAGCTTCCCTATTCGTAGCATGCAAGGTTGAAGACACGTTGAAGAAGTCGCGCGAGATCTTGTGTGCTCATCATAACCTGAAGAATCCCGACCACCAAACCACTCAAGATGATAAGGTTAGTCCATGTCTCAATGCACTTCTCCTTCGGTAGCTGATCCTGGAGACAGATCTTTGACGCGCCTTCCAAGGTGATCATCGGGCTTGAACGATACATAGTTGAAGCAATCAATTTCGATTTCCGTGTGCGCTATCCTCAGAAGGTTCTTGCTAAGATCATTAAGAAGGTCCTGGGACGCGACGCGATAGTCTCGTCCTTCTTCGTGACCGCCTTCAAAATGTCGATTGACATTTACAAGACCTTCGCGCCCCTAAAGCACTCGTCCGCCACCTGTGCTATCGTAATTGCGCAGCTCACCTCGTCGATCACCGGCACCGCCGTCGAGGAATTTCAAGCCCTCGATCCGCTGGATTGGCGCACGGACGAGCAGTCTGTCACGGAGGTGATGCTCGACCTCTTGGACCTCTACACTCAGCATGGTAAGGCCACTAAGATTGGTCCAATGTTTGACCTGCAGGCCTTTATCGACACGCAGATCTCGGTTAATCGCCAGGTGGATCGCTCGAGCCTGTCCCGGTACACCAAGCAGTGCCGCGACTGCGACACCGTCCCGTCAGTCCTGACACCATCCACGGACTCGCCCAACACCCCCTCAGCCAGTGGTACCAGCACCGTCAAGCGCGGTCCTAAGGGCCAAGACGGAGGCACGACGCGGTTCGTGTTCGATGCCGAGCAGGCGGCCAGCGAGCAGCAGGCGTACGACGAGTACACTAAGGACAGCTGGGAGGAGTGGGAAGAAGAGGTCGAGGAACCTATCGCAGACCGTCGTGAAGATCGACGCCCCGAGCCCCGAGGCCCGCGAGGACCCCGCGGTCACGGTCACGGACGTGGTCAAGGCCGGGGCGGCTTCGACCCCGGCTGGACCCCTCGTAACCGCCACGACCGCCGCCGTCGCGGTGGAGGCTTCTTCTGATATTCTTGATAGCATCGGATTCCACGTCATTGCATCTTCCTCTGGATCACAGACAAGATTATAGCGAGTCTTGAGTCTCGCGTAACGGGAGTTCCAAAAAAAAAAAAAAGTCAGGAAACGGAAAAAATCGGGCGGTTTGGTTTTTTACTGTGCTATTTGCATATGTCGGTGTAACGGAAAAATGATACCCCCTTCTGGAGTTGTAAATTTGCAGGCGTGGCGTTATTTGCTCGAGGACTCGGTTCTTATTCTAATTCTCACCCCTTTCCACACCCGCCTTCTTCCCTTCCCCCTTTTTTTGTGACGCGTTCCACGCGTTGGATCTGCCGTACCGAGATTGGGGTTGTGGAAGATATTAATACAGTCGAGTTGAATGGAGTCGTCCTTGGACAGGCTACTGGACTTTGGCCCCCTTTTCTCAACCCATGGATTGGAGGTCGGTCTACTATACCGGTCTCACTATCGGTGGTTGGGTTATTATGGTGGCGAGCCTCGCGAGGGGTAGTCTTGTACTCTAATTTCAAGTACCGCGTTGGTAGCCTGGTGGTTGGGATAATTCAACATCGTGGATGTTTCGTTGATTTCGGTGATCCGTGAATTCGTAAGTCAATACCTGAAGGCTTGCACTACACTCTGTGGGTAAGGGAACCGTAACTCTAATTCTATGATTTGAGATTCATATAATGTCCAACCCAAATGCATAACACGATATCGTCACCAACTACCCCTCAGCATCCTCCCCATAACCCTACTTCATCAACTAAACTCTTGGTGTTCCAGACGCTTAATCGCTAACCTATGGATGGGATCGAATGCGAGTCTTATATGCAGGAAACGTAGTGGGGGGCGAGGTTCCGTAGATCCACAGGTAGGCGGTCAAGTGTGGGGTGGGCTGATCTCAGATCCGCGACGTTGGAACGGCCAGCGGAAGCTTGGCGCAGCTGGCCGAATCATAACGGTATCAACTCTTACAATTCTCTGATCCACGAAATTCATTAGAAAACAGGACGGTTTCAAACTAGTTACAGATCTCCTCTACCTACTCTAGCGTACAGCATTCCACCCTCGAGTGAGATCGGGTCGTTAGGTACGGAGATTAGCTCTAACGGGATGAGCGTGTTATACGGCGGTGGTCGAGCATCGTGACGGCGGAGAAGTCGTATAAGGTATCGTAGACCTGGGAGACACATGATGAGCAGAGCAATGATAGCTACGATTGTCTCGTTCGAAAGCGGCATCGTAAGACCAACCCGTGGAGCAAAGAAGCTGTAGTTAGATCGAAGTGTTGCTAAAAATTCTTAGTTTGTCTAATGGGATTATATATACCTACTTACTTACTTATTATGAGTTGGCCTTCGTTTTTTTTCTCACATTCTACAGGCTGACATTCTATATGGGAATGCTGCAAATGCTGCAAATGCTGCAAATGCTGCAAATGCTGCAAATGCTGCATATGCATCTCTCACATCCCCCCACCCCACCCAGCCCCCTTCGGGGGCCCTCCCCGGACTGAGGCTACTGATATCACTTCACAGGTGGTGGGAGCATGGTTCTCACCGGGGCGAGCTGGGAAGTGGACCCCTATCAAAGATAAGGTGAGGCTGAATGGACGGCGGTCCCATTTGAATCCCTCACAGGGCATACAGTAAATTTAATAAGTCAACTGTAGTCCTAGCACCGTGCTCCCCATAATCACAGGGCCCTTAGCACTAAAGCCTCCTATAATTACAGCGCATTCTACCATGTCGCTCCGTGTAATCTATAGAATCTGTCATACGAATATATAATGATCCGAAGTGGAGGTCTATATTAGGTACCTGCCCTCGAGATAAGCCCTTGTATCAGAATCTCCTATTCCTGAATTGTTCCTCAATGGTGATGACAATCTTCGTTTGATATCAGGTCACGGGAGAGCAGAGCACTTTGTAGAGAAAAGATTAGGTAGGTAGGTATGCTTAAAAAACATTCCCTGCACAGTGTTCCGTAATTCAAACAGCTCGCGAGAGCTAGCACTACTTTTTACCAGCGCAAACGGTTGCTATAGGCTAGAAAAATATATCAATCTATGGCTCACGACATATATCCTTCTTTACTCTATGGCGAACCCCGTTGGCAACGCGAGTCTTTCGATTGAAGTATCGAAATGAGAGGTCAAGAGACTGCTGTCGGGTACAGTACAAGGTAACTGGGCTGTACGTGTATATAAAGGCAAGGGCCTGGCCCCTTTACTCAAATAGCTCCATGGGCATGTCTATCAGGTTGTAGAATCTGGTGAAGTCCCATTCTTGATACTCCCCTATTTCCGAATTGATCTGCGAAGAACTTCCAACAGCATGTCGAGAGCGCGGGCGCGTAACAGAGCCAGGCAGATACACGTGGTCTTGCTTTGGAGGTGTAGTAACCCTATAGAAGCAGCAAATCCAAGATAGGATATTTCTAGCCTCACTTAAAGGAGGGATGCTCTATGTAAGAGTAGGTCTGAGCTATCTTTGAAAGAAATCGCACTGACTGGTAACACTCCGTACAGCAAACTGTAAGAGTTGACACGATCGTGATTCGACCTACGATTATACTTCATTTCCGTTGGCCATTCCGGCGTCGTGGATCATCATTAGAAGTTATTCATGCTTAAATGTCCAGGTTATGGGCATACCCATGTAGGATACCTCACGCTAGGTAGTGGTATAGAGAAACTCAAGATGGCCACCCTTTAAAGCTCTAATATGTTCCATTCAATGTAAGTTTTACACGCACTCGGTATGTTGGGATTGCCTGACACTACACTACAATTTCAGAATAATAAGAAAAAGGCTCTAACTAGAGGCAACCGGTCTCCGGATGTCATTACCCCCTTCATGCTAAAAAATATGGTATTTGAGCTGACAATGTACTATTTTGGAATTGAGCTATTATCAAAATATGTTGGTACTCGATGAACTCATTCCATACAGCATCCGGGGAATGCAGTGCTCGACTCGATCGGAAATCTGGCGTTTGGCGAAACAGGGTACGAAGGAGTAATTCGCGTGGCGGAAAAAGAGAGGTATTTCACTGTGGCCGAGTTGATACGAGAACATGCAGAGAACAACATGAAGCTGTACGGTGTAAATCTCGAGATGACGTTTTATGTAGAGCTGCGGAAATGTGGGTAGAATGAGAGCCTCCCCAGTTCAAAATAATATACCATTTAATCCTTCCAAGCCCACCTTTTTCCAATTACCTTAACGACATACACCAGCCCAAGCAGCACCGGCACCTCAATAAGCGGCCCGACCGCTGACGCCAGCGCCTGGTCGCTATTGGGGCCATACGTCGCGATAGCCACGGCAATGGCGAGCTCGAAGTTATTACTCGCGGCCGTGAAGCTCTGCGTGGCGGCGAGCGCGTAGCCGAACCCGCAGCGGCGCGCGGCCCACAGGGCGACGAAGAAGACGACGACGAAGTAGACGACGAGGGGCGCGGCGACGCGCGCGACGGCCACGACCTGGTGGACGACCCGGCGGCCCTGGTACGCGAAGAGCACGAGGATGGTGTAGAGCAGGCCGACCAGCGACCAGGGCGCCGCGAGCCGCAGGAACACGCCGTCGTACCACGCGGGGCCGGCGAGGCGGCGCAGCGCGAGCCGCGACAGCACGGCCGCGCCGAGCGGGATCCCGAGGAAGACGCCGACGCTCCTCGCGACGACCGCGTACGAGACGTCCAGCGGCCCCGACTCCCGACTGATCACGCGGATGAAGAAGACGGCGAGCGGGGCGAAGAGCACCATCTGCAGGATCGAGTTGACGGCGACGAGGATGGCGCAGTACTCGCTGTCGCCGCCGGCTAGACCGGTCCAGATGAGTACCTGTGGTGGTCTATGAGCATTTCGTCCACTTTATCTAGTATGGGTAGATAGATGTATTGGAAAGGCGTTTACCATTGCGATGCATCTGCCTAAGCCGACGAGGATTAAACCAGTTCGAAGCTCTGGTTGGTCCGGCAGACATGCCCAGGCAAGGCCAAGCTTCAGGCAAGCGGAGGTCAGTCAAGGCCTTGAGAGAACGGGCGATCTGGAACATCACGAACCATGAGGAAAGGAGCCACAATCCAATTCATGAAGACGCTGAACGCGATCTGCTTCCAGATCCCGCGGTGCGCGAATATCTCGTGCAAGACTTCGTATCGGACCTTACACAATATCGGGTACATCATCACGAGCAGCCCGACAGCTAGAAAACAAGTCGCCGGTCAGCTTCCGCTCGCGCGTCCGTCCCGTGTGTTTGGGGGGGAGAGAGGGCCCACCTATCGGCACCGAGACCCCGACGAACTGGCCTTTCTCCAAGGCGGCGGCGGTCCCCGGCACGAAGTTGCCGAGTATTATGCCAATGGCCATTGCCAGTAAGATCCACACGGCAAGGAAGCGGTCCAGCCAGCCGAGCGATTTAAACGCAGACTGCTTCGGCGCAGCTGCGGCGCTGGCGGTGGGTTGGTTCTCTACATCCTGAGCTTTCTCGTTGGACGTGAGATGAACGTGGATTTGCTCTGGGCTAGAAAGATTGGGACCAGCCTTGCCATGTTCTTCCATAGTCGCCGATTATAACCTGTAAGATAGGGGTCATTTATTGGGCTATTCGTCGAGTGCTTCCGCGCTTGAACACCCTCTTTTGAAATGGAGGAGAATTTTGTTAGTTCAAGCTGTTAGTGGGGCGGCGCTACCTTATCTGCGACCCCTTTCTCTTCCTCACACTATGTTCTAGGTTATCTGCCTTCCGGTTAATAGCGTTATTACACATTGGAAGCGGTTACTACATGTATCACTTGTAGCCAGCAAGTCAAAGACGGCGCAACCCATCAGATATTGAATCTTAATTGGTTGATGAATCCCCCAACATGTCATGATTCTAGGAATCTGAACAGGAGTTATTCATGCGAATACCCCCAGGATACAGGAATTGTGGACATGTAGAATGCACTCTACAGACTTAGAGGGTCATTTCTCCTCTGGCAAGGGACTTTATAGCTACGGTAGGTACGTTATTCATACTAGGATTCGTTTTAATTCTCCATGAACCCCGTTATTTCTTTTGCGAAGGTATACTTATCTTCTTCTATGTTAAATATATAGTGGTGGTGTATAGTAAAGAAAACCGGACCAAGGTAGACGCTACCATTACAGAACTTCGAGCACGTTACACCCTCACCGGTGGCCACGCGTTGCAGTGGTTCCTGGGAATTGAGGTGATTAGGGACCGAGTCGGAAAGAAGATCTGGCTATCCCAGTCGGACTACATTGACATGTCAACTAGCAACTCTGGTAACTGATATCGACAGACCTTTTTCCCAAGTACCCATGAAGCAACAGGAACTCTTCCCTTCCGAGGACAGAGCCTCACCGAGCTCATTAACCTGTTTCAATGCCAAGTCGGATCGATCCTGTATGTAGCAGTTATCACTCGAGTCGACATAGCCTTTGCCACATACCGGCTCTCACTATTCAATATGAACCCCGGAGAACAGCACCACCCTGCAGCTGAGCATCTCATACAATATTTGCTTGGAACAAAGACTTTGACATTAGAGCTCGGGGGTGGAAACTCGCTAGACACTTGGAGTGATACTTCCTTTGCGGACAATACCCTCAACCGGAAGAGTTCTCAAGCGTACGTTATGAGATTGTTCGGAGTAATTGGGCGGAGAGCGAATAAGCAAGACACAGTGACTACTTCTACAATAGAAGAGGAGTTGCTATCCCTTGCGCAGGCTACCAAGGAGGCCTTGTTTGCCTCTCGCCTAATCGCAGAACTGGGCGTACGGCTTGATGCATCTTTTAAAATCATCTGGTGTGATAAGCAATATACCATGTTACCCCCCTTCACACAAAGCTACGGCATGTCGACATCCACAACCACTAGCTCAGAGAAGCAACTCCCAATAAGCAACAATTTCAGGTCGCGTATACTCCTACGGGCGATATGCTTACAGACGGCTTAACCAAGGCTCTCACACGGAAAAATTTCGGGACTTTCTACGACAAGTCGGACTGGTAGACAAAGGAGAACATTGAAGCTGAAAAACTGAAGGAACTACAAGATAGCGATTTTCAGCTGGTTGAGGAATCCATCGTGGGAGGAGAGTCCGACGGGGTCCCTGGATAAAGACGAAAAGGAACAGTGTGTTGAAGATCAACCAACAGCCCAGTCAGTTGTCGAAGGGGGTGTGTTAAATACCAGGGTGCTTACGTGGTAGATAATGGTATATTCCAGAGTAGATGGTCTGTGCCTGTAAGTTATTCACCTATTACCCCTAAACAGAGAATAAGAACAGAAGAATAAGACAGAGAAAGAATGATATCCTAATAGATGCGTGTGTCCGACAAGACTCTACTAACGGAATCAACGGGTGGACGCTTAATCTCCGCGCAAAAGAAAGCTTTTAGGCAAGCAGTTAGAGTGAAGGCTGTTGAGAATGCATGTTGGGGGCTGGAATCAAGGACCTACGTGCGACCTGAATGTAACTCCCCGCCAACAGTCGGAAAGCACCTCATCAGGTACCTACCCAACATGTGCCTATTTACCTGTAGGTACATGTACTCATTGGTGATTTCTCTGAGATCATTTTGGCAATGTCCTTTACTTTAAGCTTAATATCTTTTATTTGATTGCCTCATCCTTATTTACCCATCCGCTATCAACAACATTCGAACTCTAGCGCCATTTTATCCATTTTTATCTTCATTTCATCTTATATACTATTTCTACCAGTTTCTGCCAGCCCCATTTAGAGGAGATGTAGAGGGAAAAAAGCTAGCAGGTGGCCTTCCAGGAGGGGTGTCCTTGCACCTAAGCCGAAGAAAGGGAGTCGAGTAATAGGGTACTACGGTCCAAGTGTCCATGCTATATCCCTTACTTCCCGCCACCGGCGAAGATATCTGGATAAACCACATAAACTGATATCGGGGGTTCTCCATCAGCTACAGAATCCAACTTCTTCTCCCCTCAATTCCTCACAAACAAACTTCTACCAATAAACTGCAGATCAAGCGTTCCAGCATTACTTGCTGTCTACCCATCTCCAGCGTTTGTCATGTCTCTATTCCGAATGCTCATCGTATTTCTCCTCTCATCCACTGTCGCCTGGACTATCTACTCATGGAGCTGCCTACTACGTAATTACATCACAGCTCGTAGGGTTGGCGTGCCTATCCGCGTCATTCCGATCAGCCATGGAAATCCATTCTGGATGATTGTCGATAGGAGTATAGTCTCCATTTTCAAGCGACTGCCATTCGGAAATGGAAACTTCACCCGATATAACTGGCGAGGCTGGGAGGTCGAAGATAAATGCCAGTCGCATCTTGAAATGGGTGACGTCTACATGCTAGTTACACCTGTGAGGAATTGGCTCTATTTATGCAATCCTGACTCTCTGATGGAAATCTTCCGGAGAAGGTCGGACTTTCCTCGTCCGCTAGAATTATATGGTACTTCTGCCGTGGCTTCCTACATATATCTCGCCGAGTGCTGCTTGAAACTAACTTCTAACGCCAGAGCTGCTGAACATCTTCGGTCCCAACTTGTCCACAGTGAGATCTTTTACGACCTTTATCATTGGTATTTGAGACTAACCCTTCGTTAGGTTGATGGTCACCAATGGAAACAGCAGCGTAAGATAACGGCGACTTGCTTCAATGAGCAAAACAACGAGATTGTATGGTCTGAGAGCGTCTCTATCGCCGATGATATGCTGAGCTATTGGACGTCCAAAGAATCAATCAAGAGCGTCGCCGAAGATACCCGCACGTTATCTCTCCATGTGCTTTCCAGGGCTGGCTTCGGGAAGTCATTCAAGTTCCAGGGGCACGATCAAAGATCATCTACCGATACAGCAACCAGTTATAAAGAGTCATTGAAGCTGGTTCTTGATAATTGTGTCCTCATAATGGCCCTAGGCACGAAGTTCCTTTCCAAGCCGTGGCTTCCACGGAAGCTTCGAAGAGTTCACCAGGCTTGTGTTGCCTTTCAGAGCTACATGACAGAAGTTTACGAACAAGAAAAGCAGGCTTTTGCCGATGGAAAATCGACCGACCGTAACCTCATGACTTCACTCGTCAAAGCGTCCAATGAGGAGGCATTAACTTCTGCAGGATTAACAGAGCGAGAGATCTATGGCAATATGTTTGTCTTCAATTTCGCAGGCCACGACACTACAGCTCACACCCTCACATTTGCTATCATGTTCTTGGCTGTAAACCCGGCGGTACAGGACTGGCTCTCCGACGAGTTGCGTCATGTACTGGGAAACAGACATCCAAGTGACTGGAGCTACATTTCCGATTTTCCGCGGCTCAAGCGATGCGTCGCTGTCTTGATGGAGACAGTAAGGCTCTACACACCCGTGCCAGTAGCGAAGTGGACAGAAAATACTACCCAGGTGCTCAGGATTGGCGGAAAGGCTATTACTATTCCTCCAGACACAATGGTAATTCCCAGCTACACCGCTATCCATACTCATCCTGATTACTGGGGATCCGACGCTCTGTCCTGGCGCCCATCTCGCTGGATTGTGACCAAGGCCTCGGATAAGGCTACTGGCTTGGACGAGGAAGATCTTATAACCCCTCAACGAGGAACTTTCATCGCCTGGTCTGAAGGGGAACGTTCATGTCCAGGCAAGAAGTTCTCCCAGGTCGAGTTCGTGGCGACGATGGCGGGGCTATTCCGGGACTGGCGCGTCGAGCCAATTCAGCGAAGAGGAGAGAGAATCGAGGATGCACGCGCAAGGGTGTTGGAGCTCATACTCAAGGACTCGGCACAAGTTCTTCTACTTCAGATGTTACACCCTGAACGAGCACCACTCGCTTGGAAGAAACGGTGATTCAAATCCCCCCTTTTTAATCGACTATAGGCTTTATTGATTGAAATTTCTACATATATTCAAATACAGCTAGTGAAGCAGTGTAACTTATCTAAAAGGTTCTTGGCTATGTATCAAAGCTTTTCCGTGTAGTGTTCGTCACGCAGGAGCCCATCTTACATGTCTGTCCGACACGTAAGTATTCGGGGACTCATGCACTCAGCCTGCCTCTGACTGAAGACATCTGCAAGTTTCACATCGGGTGCAATCGTACAATAAATTGAGGCAGGCTGTGATTACCCCAAACGTACCGTAAGGCGAGAAAAAACGCGTTCGTGGGATAGCGGTGTTGGTTCAGAGTGCACTTTATCTGCTGCCGCCACCAACCAATGTCCAATAAAGGGAGCTAGACTAGGTAGGCGCCCCCAAGCCCAAGTGAATCAATTATAATAATGCCATGCTGTTCCGTGTTTCACAAAGCTGGTTTCTTAGATATTCAGTAATATGAGAAGAGTACTTTATACGACATAGCGTTATGCAGCAGTGATTCTAGCTTGTATTAAGGAGTCGATCGTTGTCTCCTCCCTTCCTTGCGCTTCTGCCGTCCAACTTTTCTTCAATTCAAGGACAATGGCCCAAATCCAGGAAGATCCTCCGGCCTCGGCCACAGAAACCGAATACCTTCGTTCCTGGAGACTAGTCGTCGTCATTGGGTCTCTATGCCTCGGTATTTTCCTCCTCGGTTTAGACATGAACATTATCGGTGTCGCCATCCCACGTATTACGACGGATCTTAGATCACTAGACGACATAGCTTGGTACGGCTCAGTGTATCTGTTAACCATTACCGCATTCCAGCCGTTCTTCGGGAGCTTGTACAGGGATTTTAACGCGAAGATCGTCTATCTAGTGTCTCTCGTTCTGTTTGAAGGTGATATTCAGACGCCTTTCATCTAGGTATCTTACCTTACGTTTGGCTTGTCACTGACCATCTTAGTGGGTTCCGTGATATGCGCATCCGCGCAATACTCCGCCATCCTGATATTTGGGCGCGCATTCTTGGGTTTCGGGGCTGCGGGACTTCTCCAAGGCGCCTTGGCCATAATTGGATATGCTGTTCGTCTCGACAAAGTCCCTCTCTTCCAAGGAGTCGTCGTCAGTTCGCTCGGCATCAGTGTTTGCATTGGTCCCGTACTTGGTGGAGTCTTAACAGAATACACGACGTGGAGTACGAACATTTCTTCTAAACCTTGTTCGACCAGGGCTAACTCATTCTAGGATGGTGCTTCTGGATGTGAGATGCCTTTCACGTACACGGCAATGTATATTACTTCTAACTATCTCGCAGCAACGTCCCGGTAGGAGCCTTCGTGATCCTAGTGATCCTTATCTTCGTTCGAATCAAGCAATCTTCCAACCAAGTCAACAGGAGGCTGCCTCTCAGGACCAAACTCGAGCGTCTAGATGCGTTGGGGACTGCACTGTTTCTCGGGGCTATCTGCTGCCTGCTACTTGCGCTACAATGGGGTGGACAGACCTACCCATGGAGCGATTCTAAATGCATTGGTCTTCTCGTTGGTTTCGGGGTTTTGATTGCTTTATTCTGTCTTTGGCAGTGGTACCGAGGCGATCAAGCAATCATTCCCTTCCGCATACTCCGGAAACGGTCTATCTGGGTTGGTTCTCTGGTGTTATTCTTTCTCGGGATGTCTAGCTTGGTCGTAAGTACTAAATATCCGCTACTTCCACCGTCGATGGTTACTTGGACAGCAACTAATGATTCGAGTCGCGTCCTTAGTACGCTTATTACCTTCCAATTTATTTCCAGTCCGTACAACTCGTTTCGACCACCCAGAGCGGCGTTCGATTCATCGCGCTTGTCCTACCTCAGATCGTTGGGCTTGTTATCGTTGGTGCGCTGGTCTCCCAATGGGGATATTACGTGAGTCATATAATTAGCTAGTTACCTTAAATTACCGAGCACTAATCGATCAAGGTTCCCTATATGATACTTGGTGTCATAATTACGAGTGTCGGCGCTGGTCTTCTCACCACGATTGGCATTTCGACGTCCACAGTTAAGTGGGCGGCGTACATGGTTATCAATGGACTGGGGATTGGTATGGCCCAACAGCTTCCATATACGGCATTGCAGGCGGTGTTAGAGTATGACTTCCAACCCCCTCTCCCGATCCGTTGGTTCCTAACTGGTCATAGCCCTGCTGATGTCGCAACTGGTAACGGTATATACCCCTGTCATATTCACTGACAAAGAAGTAGCTTACATGCTCTAGCAATTGCAGTGTTCTCTTACCAGCTAGGAGGGTATGTCCACAAAAAACTTCCTGATTTTCCAGAGCGAGCGTTGACTTACAGGATCTAGTGCCATTTCCGTTGGTATCGGCCAGAATCTTCTGCTGAACAAGCTTCTCGTTACCATCCCGAAGTATACAGATGCAGTGTCTCCATCAGAAGTCATAGCCGTAGGAGCTACAGGACTTGTCCAACTGCCGATTGGTCCCGAGGTCCTCTATAGCCTGCGGGTGGCGTATTCCGAAGCAATCCGCGATACACTCACGTTGGCGCTCGCAGCAGCCTGCTTCGCGTTTCCCTTTTCATGCGGAATGGAACGTCTGAACATCAAGCGTATCGCCGAGGAAAGGCAACGTAAGCATGAAAGTAACGACAGTGGCTCTCATGAGACAAGCACCGAGGCGAATTTGATAGCCACGGAGAAGAACGAAGAACGGCGTGTACATGAAGTCGAGTCAAGCGAAGCCGAATAAAGCCTTGTTTTTTTACACGAAAAAACGCACGCGCTCTTTCCATTCGCTTACCGTGGTTACCTACCTACCTTACCTAAGGTAGTTAATTTGATTGGAACATCAGATAATGCAGCAAACTTTTCTGTATATCTAAGAACTTATATCTTAAGCATTAATATTAAAATAGAGCGTTAATAAATCGGCTGTGTGCCAATTGATACGTCTGCTGTGTGTGGAGCCAGTCACCGGCGGCCCCGAGGCCCGGCTTTTCAATCCGCAACATCCTCACCTTATATCTGATAGCTAGATCATTATTTGGTAGTAAGTTGTCGCTCCCAGATAGCTGGTTTCCTCTCAGTCAAACGTACCTAGGTATCTACTGATCTTTAAATCTAATTGTGAAGGCCAGAATACATTGTTATATATAAGTATAATCGTCGAGCAATTGACAATTCAAATTCAGAAAGGTGTCTCCGAAGGGGGTCACGTGAGCATTAGCAGCGAAAGATATATTTCCGTACCTTTGCTCAGATAACCTTCGCAGCCATATTCCCTTGATAGTGCCCTTACTACTCTTAGAGGTCTCCAAGAATGCTGAAAAGAATTAATCTAATTATAAGAGCGTGCCTGTTGATTTCGGTAAGTTATTGATATCTCAGGCGCGGAAGCCGCTAGAGCCCCCGACCTCCGGGACCCCACACGCAGCAGACGTATCAACAGGCATATAACATCTCGTAAACTCAATGCAATACCATTCGTAGAACTTGTATATATAGGGGATAGAAGATGTGTTCATCCTAACTGGAGCCAGGTCATCTCATCGGCGGAGGTGAGGGGTAGCCCAAGCACCAATTGCGTGGAACCGTCCATATAAAGCTCATCCGAGGGAAGTGGGATGATTGGTACCAGTCTTCCCATATAACTCCCTCGACTTTGCTGCGTTTAAAACCCAAAGATGAAATCAGGTCTCCCTTGGAAGTGATCGTCCCAAGTTACTGGTTGGCCTTCTGGAGCAGCCGTGTCCGCAGCCCATTTGCGTCGAAGCTCGTCGATAGCACTTATTGGACCAAACGTGCCCATTGTTTGGCCCAGCATATATAGTCCTCTCTCAACGAATTCCTGCTGTTCGCTATCGTCGGGGCTAGTTTCCATACCGCATATGAAAACCGGAAAGAATACCAGCTTTCCTATTCGCCGTGCGCAATCCATATCATGGAATAGGGGTACGAGTGCATGGGCAAGAGTTTGATGTGTCTGGACCCTAAGTTTCTCTACATCTAGCGTGAGATCATCGTCGTATAAGAACCCTTTTTCTTCGGGCAAATCTAGGATTAGTGTGCGAATCGTGTATAAGAGAACGGCTGCACGATAAATGACACCGATGCTAAGCCATAACTCTGACCCCGAAATTTCTGATGAACAATCTATTGTCGTTTGACTGTCCGTCGGCGAGGATTCAGTTCCTTGTGATGTATCGAACTCAACACCATCGCCGGTTCGTTTCCAACCTCGAAATCCTCTCATTCGTGTAGCCCACTCAACGGGGTTGAAAGACCGGATCTTGGCTAGAACCATACGAGTTCCGGCTTGCCTTCTCAAAGTCAACTTGGGCTTGCCTGAGATGGATCGGAGATAGTTAACGAGGATAAGGCTCTGAAAAAGGTCCTCGGGATACGGTGCGCTGATGGCTAGGATAGACTGAAATATGCCCTCCTCAGCTTCCCAGTAATGCAAGGCCATGGACGTCGCAGTCGCCATGTACTTGTGTGTGGATGGTGCAGTAGTGGCTGCCACAACATCGATACTGTGGACTTGAGTCATCGTGTCTCTTGAGAATGCTTCCTTGATAGCACTTACATCATAAAGAAAGCCACCAAAGGCTTCAAGAAGGGATTCTGAGTTATTACCTTTCCGATCCCGCCTCTCATCTGAATAATCCTTCGAGCACCCTCGAGATGCACTCTCCAATCCGTGTAAGCAGATTGGGCCATCTATACGGCATGTTTAATACTTATATCCGAAATATGCCACGCTTGACGACTTACTGTAGACAGCAGAAGGCATAGCACACACATGAATGTCGAGTCGCTAGTCTGGAGATCGGATTTGCCGATGCGATAGTTGATATCTTGCAGAGCCCGAATTCTGAAATGAAAAAGGTCTTGGTCTCTCTGGATCAGAGCAGGTGAGCGGACGAAGGACACATCTCCCTGCATAGCCCTATGTAGAGTTGATGTTGATACAAGGAGGTTCGTGTAGACCCTAGGGACCTTCTCAATCTGGCGCATGTCGATGCGGAAGGGGTTGAAGTGGGAGCTAATAGAGATGAGATCTCCGCTGACACATTCATTGACTACAGTCTAGGTCAGTAGCCCAGCCTGGAGGTGATATGATGAGCTCTACCGACAGTAATGCAGTCCGTCGAAGATCATCTGCGCCTCGGTATATAGCGGAGGAATTGGGTCCCGAGCGATACCATACAGTTCTTGATCGGAAACGAGATCCGGTGTGAGCCGGACCACCACACCACCTTCGGCTTCAGCTGAGTCTCGATTGGCGTCACTAGGCTCTATACGCCGTGTCGGTGCCATGGCGTTAGATCCAGGGCCACCAACCCCAACGTCGCTACATGGTGGTGGTGGTGGTTTATCAAGCATGGGGAAATAACATCAATACCGGGTGACTACATCACCAGGTAAGCGCCGATATGCTGTAGACTCATCCAAGTTGCAATGTGCACAGGAGAGATTGCACCTTCAGTCTCTCGTTGACCAAATTAGGCCAAGCGTATTCGTTATTTCGCACCTGCATATTCGAGAACCCGAGCCTCTGGCAATTGGTAGACAGCCGGCGAGATTACTTGGCAAGGTTTGTGCTATCGTGCCCTTATCTTGATCTACCTAGGTAGACGTCTACAAAAAGGAGTACATTCTAACTATCGGTATTCCATGGTGCATGATGGGTGACTCCGCTTACTCCCTACCTGGGTAGAAAGGTAGACTTGCTTGTGCGCCTATTTTCATGATTTGGAGATGTGTACGAGGTAGTTCGTGATATGTAGGAAGCCTGGCTGCCTGGAAATCTGGAGGTAGCATGGCATCATGGCACCATGACGAAAATATTCGATAGGCCTTCGTTGTTCGGGGCTGAGAGCTGGCAGGTCTAGGTACCGGTACTTGAATCGATACTTGAGTGGGCAGGGTGGGCAACTTGAAGGTGGGCAAGGTGGGCAAGTTTGCAGTAGCATGAATGGAGAAAAAAAGATTTAAACACATTGTATCGGTATGAGCTGCCAAAAAGAAGCTAATTCTTTTCTTGCCGACCCTCTTCTTCACTGCAGCTTTATCCTCCCTTTTTGGTGGGCTATCTCTGGATTTTAGTGCTGAAGCTAGGCCAGAAACCAAGGTTGGATGACGCACCGACCGCGGCTGCGACGGCCAACAAACCTCTGATGAACTCATTGAAAGTCGCTGGACCGATGTACCTAGCTGTACCTAGCTGTACCTAGCTAGGTACCCGCACAATTTCATAGGCCACACAACAGCCAAAAACAAGTGGCCCTCATCGTCATTTTCCCACTTCCATACAAATCCAGCCACCTCACCATTGCAAGCTTTCTCTCCCACCAATCCGCCATACGCCAATACGACATCATCAACTCCCCAAGGCATCCTACGTCCGCATATATCTTCGTTACGGCAGCACGCGACCACTTCTTACCTTAGAATCATTTTGCAGTATTTTTGCGACGATCTCCTTCTGACCATCTCCTTCTGACCCAGGTCCGCGTACCGGAATAGGAATACTGAAATCATGGCACCTCCGCCCCCCGCGAATCTGCCACTCGGCGAGAGGATTCTGGCTCTCGCCAAAACACTACAATGTGCGTAATTGCATTTCTCCTCTCCCCATCCATAACTATACAGCCAGCTAACATTTGAAGCAATGCAGTCGCTTGGTTCAGCGGGTACGTCGAGTCCTCCTCAAACGCATTCCTCGAAGTTGCCCGCCCTCCGACTCGTTTCGGGCATCGGCCTGGTCTGCGGGTTGGAAGCTAAATCTGTGACAAAGAAGCTAATCTCCTAACCTTCTCTTATCTACAGACACCTCGTACTGCTTCTATGCATAGCCCGATACGCCTTTTCTTTCCTCTCCTTTAACGCCGGTAGCCGTTGGGGTCGGTTTACTTACCGCACCGCCTTTATTTCCGCGGCTTTGACCTATGGGATTGTCGTATACAAGACATGGCGAGCTAGACAGAAGGTGGGCGCCAAGAATATAGGAGCTGTAGGCTTTCTCGCTGACGAGAATGTCCAATACCTTGGTATGTTGCCATGTTGAAATACTTGTTTCGTAGCAGATATGCTAATCTTTCGCTTCTAGCCATGGCGCTGGTCTGGCTTTTTGCTCCTCAGTACTCCCTTGCCATGCTCCCCTACGGCATCTACTCGATATTCCACGTCGCGACCTACACTCGAAACAACGTCATCCCCACCATTCAGCCCAGCAAGCCCCCCGCCGGTGCTTCTCCGGGCACTAAGGCGCAGACCGCCAGCCCCATTGCCGAGGCTATCGGAAGTTTCGTCAAGCAATACTACGATATGTCCATGTCTGTTGTATCAACTCTGGAGATTTTACTCTGGGTGCGGCTATTCGTGTCTGCCCTCTTTTTCCAGAAGTGGTCGTGGAGTCTCATTACCATCTATACCGTCTTCCTCCGAACTCGATTCGCCCAAAGCTCTCACGTGCAGGATTCCATCTCGACGATAGAATCCCGTGTTGACTCCCTGGTTAGTGCCCAGGGTACCCCTCCGGCCGCGCGAAAAGTTTGGGAGGCGTTCAAGTCTGTTGTGCGCCAGTTCCATGAGGCGTCGGATATCACCAAGTATTCGAACGGATCCGCGGTACCTAAGAAGACCCACTAAGGTCCTCACGATAATCTCCACCCCGAATTGAAATGGTTATTGTCGAACGCCTACGGTGATATGGCATAAAGACGTACACGTACCAGGCCAGGAGGGGGGGGAATAAAGTATCCAAGACAGCGTCGAAATTGCGCAAAGCAACCCGATAGCCAGCAGGACACAGTAAATAGGAGGAGGGAGTGCGAGAGCGCAGTTAAGACGGGATTCAGAATGAGAGGAGATAGAAAAGGCTGTACTTGATGAATGAAACGAAGTATTCTTCCACTTCTTGAGTTGGTGGACGGTAGGGCGGGGCGAACGGGGACTTGTATTTGCATTACTGGTTAATGGGCTTCCTGTTGTAATTGTTTTGCGTGCCAGTTCCTAGGCTGAGACGATTTCTTCATCCCGAATAATTCCCTTTTCAGCAAAGTTATCTCGATTCTTGCGTCTGGTGAAAACGTGTCACGGTAAGATTCAAGTACAGATCTTAGAAGTCCTTTGGTATAAGACATACCGAGCAATCCCAAATGTCCTCATTTGGTCAAACTCATTTTATCGCAACTATTCTCGGCATCCATGTAGAACCTACTTCCAATCCGGACTTCTCTTCAGGTTTATCCTTCCGTTCAAGACTGTCGAACGAGGGAAGCAACTGCAAAGCACCCCATGCACAAGTGTAGCAAAACGACAGGGGAATCAAACTTAGGACACTAACAAGTTCTACGACCGAAAAGAGAACGAATTCATAAGACACATTTTAAAGTGCATAGCCGTCTCACGGAACATTCGTTCATAGTCCAACCTGCATCGTAGTAGATAGACACTATACCTAATATCAACTACCGAGAGGAACACCTGTTCCGATTCCACCGATACCGGTACACTTTATCTATACATGTATAAGGATTTGGTCCTGAAGTAAAAGGATATAATTATACAGGGTTTAGGCTTTGGGGGCTGAGTTCTCCGTACCTGGATCGTTCATAGATACAATGGGCGTCCAGTTGCAATTGTCAAATAAGTTTTCGCTAGTTCTACCACATGAACTCTACAGGAAATAAGTGCTTCTCTCAGTAATACAGAACTTACTGTCGTGTACCATTGGTGCGGCATAGGAGAAGAAAAGGTCGCAGGGGCGCTTCTCGAAGACTGCTGTCATCGAGGTGCCCATAGCTATTGCTGTTATGTAAAGGCGAGGTCTGGAAACTATAACTGAGCACATATGGCGAACATCGCTCGATGAATATACAATTGAGTGACCAGACCAAATACAAGTTCATATGTCCTGGAATAATAATATCTCGGCCCAGCACGAGCTGGTGGTGCAATGCAAGTGGTAGTCCGAGCCGGCCGGCAGCCCATAGATTTTTTTCAGCAGACTTAACCTGACCATTGCTAAGTCCCTTAAAATGCTCTAAGATATTTCGTTCCAAGGGACCATATCTCGGCCCTTTTGAATATCACTTAACTAGAGGTTATACAGGAAGTCGACCTTTGCATCGGTTGATGGGGAAGAACTTCCCCCCTTTATTAGGGGTTCTCCCCTAAAAGGCTATATCCTGGCTTATTCTGTCAACAATAGACCCCGTATAGAGACAGTAACCTGTTGCGTGTTATCCCCGGAGGTGTTTTCCCCTTGTTACTACCCTTCGCCCCTTAGATGGTTTATCCTCCCGTTCTTTACTTGAGAGTACTTGGTGATCTCTCTGCTCTCCTGTAAAAGCCTCGTGCCCCATAGCCGTGCTTTGTTCCGCAGCCCTCTTGGTGAAATCGTAACACATATTTACCTAAGAAACTATTGGTGGCATTTGGAATACTGTTCGTCACTAGAATCATGCGAAGCTCTGTCTGCTATATCATCTAAATAACGTGTTTAAGAAAAAAGTTCTCGCCATAGCTCATTCTTGCCATCTCAGCAAGCTCAGACTCAATTTAACAATAACAGCACGATCGACGATGCCTTGACTACCTAGGTAGGTACCTATACTTCTATCACCACGTAAACAAAGTTTCCAAGAATATGGCCCAGAGCTTCTATTTGCTTTCTCCACCCTCGCAATCTATTAAAACACCTATAACGTTCCCTGCGATCGTACCGCAAGCTTCGATGTAGGTAGTTACCTAACTAGAAGAAAAAGCACGTAATTACTTCTCCTTTCGGCATGAATTGCTCCCCAATGGCAATATAACAATCAACCTTGGAAGGCATAAATCAATCCTGATATATGCCAGTATCTTAGTCTGATAGTTGTTATGCTTATTGCTCAACGTCGCGATTGGCGAATTCGGATTTTCGTGTTTTCTAGGCCAGTATTAGTAAATGCCCATTGATTTGACGTTGGCCAGATTTTTGCTTACATCGAAACCCATTTCCATATTTGGGTGAGATGGATGTTGTCTAAACTTGCTTAGATATCGCTTTACTGTGGTTTTGCGTTCAAGCCAGAGTATGGTGACGATGGAAACTATCATAGCAATGAAGGATGCTCCAATGGGGTACCAGATGCTTGGTTCATGGCTAAGCTGTTCAACATTCATACCGAAAAATGAACCGATCACCCCCGTCGGTACGAAAAGAAAAGCCAGATATGTGACCAGTTGAATCCTCTTGCTTTCCAGCAGAGACTGTTGAGACGACTCTACGCTGATCATCGACATGACAATGCCGGTGGCATCCTGGAACATGCTAGATAGCGCCTGGGCATCTTCCCGTAATGTTTCAAAGTCCTGCACCAGAGAGCGCGCAATCTCATCCACCCGGAGAGCATCCCTCTCCAGACATATCGGCCATTCGAGTCTACCCCGTGATTGATCGCGGGACTCGATGAGCCTTATGGTCTCTGTGAAATATCGAATGCCGCGATCGAGCAATCGCTTGTCTCTTCCGAGTAGCTTGACCTTCATGTGGGGGTCGTTTGGCTGTTGCTCAAACGAATCCCGCAGAAAGCTCAGTACCTGCATCCAGCACAAGGCCGACGTGTCGAGGAGATCGGCTAGGAAGACAAAAGGGTCTCTCGTGCAGAGTTCCCGATCCATTTGAGACATGGCCATGTCATCTGTCACTCGTGAGGCGAAAGGATTGGGCCGAGGGTATATTTGCTCCCCGTTCTTGGTTAGATCGGCCTTTACGGACCGCGCAGCCAGATCCGACGCAAATGGGCTGAAAAACTCAGCGGTGTCTTTAGGCGCGAAGGGGCTCACTGCCCATGGAGGATTGGCGCCTATCCTTCCGAAATCACTACACATAATCCCGGACCACCTGTTTTCCAGTCTGTCTCCAACTTCGACAGCGTATGTCCAGAATTTGACGTGTTGTTCGACGCTGAAAAAACGAGCGCCCATGCATGTTGATTGCCCTGAAACACTCGTATCCAGTTTTGCGGCCTCCCTTGAGACATTGCTTATGATGCTCCGCCAAGTTTACCCGAAAAAGGTCTTCTATCTTAGTGTCATCGGAGAGGCTCAGGTGCTTGGTTCTGTCGGCTTGTAGCGATGCTAGAGTAATGAAACGCACAGTTATGAAAGGGTTCGGTCTGGATCTGAGGCTGCTAAGGGAGAAACGGCAAGCAGAGTTAATATCGTAGTCACTCAGCTTGCGTTCGTCATGATAGCCGCACTGACGCACCAATTTGCGCATGTGATCAGCTCCCAGGGCGCCATTTGAGACGATCACGTAACCTGTCGATTTTTCACCGATTTTTTCGATTATCGCCGCAGGACTGCCAGTCGTCTGGATCCCTGAGTGGCTGCCAATGATCTTAAACTTGTTGACGTACTCGGCAATGGGCAGACGCTTGCCCGGGAAGGTATTGCCCTGTTCCTCCAATGCCATCTGGACTAGCTAGAATTAAATTTTCAAGCTACGTTTCAATACGTACCTAGATGGATACGAAATATCACGCAAAAGTTCGTAGCTATCCCCGTTGATTTATTCTTTCAGCGTACTAGAAATGCCTAGCTCTTGGTACTGTGTGAGTAGAGACGTCTTCCTTAAGTCAACAGATATTTGGCGTGCTAGACTGCGCCTTGTTTTGGGGCGAAGCCTCGATATCTTTGTACCAAGACGAAGGTGCATACCTACCTCAGAGAGTCTACGCCATTGGATATATTGCCGCAGTTATCGCACGGCGGTAAACAGTATGAACCAATTATCACTGCAGTTTCCTCGGCGACCATGTGATACAAGGTAGCATTATCAGTTATCTACCTAAGGTAGATGTACCGGGCGTATTCCAAGGCCACCCTCCCAGTCCGTAGCCCAGAGCCTACTCCAAAAGATAACGCCCACCCCCAAAGCCAGGTTGGAAAGCTTGACCAACCGAAGCTCCTCAATATCGGCCGGACCACCGATTGCGACGCCGGGATACCTATCGGATATTAAGCTAGGCTACGCAAGAAATCTAGAAGAGGAAATATACGTTAACTACCTACCTACCTACCAACTCAGCTTTAGAAGTCATAACGCCACCCTAAGAGCCCCGACTTCCAGCCTGGGACTCGCCGAAATCCCAAATAAGGAGTTGTGACTACTACCTTTGGATGCAAGTCATGATGTCTCCGTGCTTCGCGGCTACGTAAGCCCGGTCTAGAACTGACCCCCCTCCCCGAGCTTATCCTGTCGACCAGTATGAAATAGAGAGCACTGCTACCACAAGAAACGAGCATCGGGTGGGGTCCGGGGTGCTCCCGGGGGATGCGAGTTTCAATGTGGAAAACTTCAAATGTCTCTCACCGAAAATGACTATCATCGCACTGATACAAGATTAACAGGCATCAACTACGAGGGATGCCAGGCCATGAGCTAAAAGCGCCCGTGAAAAAGAAGCATACCTACTCAAGCCAATGATCAAACACCTATCAATTTTCATAGAAATACACTGGTTAGATGAGAAGCACACATTATAACCACCATAACTACCTGGTGTATTGGCAATGGAGATATGTGATACGTATTTAATAATTCAGATACTTGCTGGGATACGCACACAGTACCTAGCTTTACCGAGCCCAGAGGCTCACAAGGTCGTCATAGGTAGCTTGCGTCACGGAGACGGTGTCTCTGTCATTTTCGCGTTTACCCATCAAGGCTTTTCTCATAGCTTCCGCTTCTTGGATTAGGCGGCGCGACTCAGAACCAGCACTGCTTCCTGTCAAAGCTTCTACCAAACCCAACAAATGTGTTGTCCTGGCAATCTCAGCTTGGCGAAACCCTTCGTCGAAGCCAGCTCGATAGACCTTCAGGGCCGTCTTCAAATGGATCCTACACCGTATTGACATCAGTACCTGGAATGAGGGTTTCCCAGGAAAAACTGTGTTATTCCTTTCCTTGGACTGTATTGAACTGCGATATGGAGCTACATACCTTGCTTCTTCGATCTCATGTCGCCTGAATAGATGCCACCCGACTTTATGCCATGCATCACCAGTCTTATGGTGATTCTCACCCATCTTCTTTCTCCAGCAACTGAGCGCAATCTTGTGGCAACTATAGGCTTCCTCCATACGCCCCTGGGCGATTCGTACATTTCCAAGAACATAGTTCATATGTCCGTAACTGTCCTTGCATTAGGATGGAACAATTTCTCTAACGATCTATCAAAACGTTTCGGCACTTACATGTAATCATGATATCCATTCACATCCGACTCGGCCCCCAGCTCCTTGAGCCTCAGCCGCAGAAGCTCCTCGAGCCTCTCTGATGCAAGATCGTTTTTGTTCAGGGCCCAGTACGAGCGGCATATATTCACTTCGTAGGGTGAGTATACGACATCTTTCGGTCGGGCCTGAAGCTGTATGCATTTCTTATAGCATCTGATCGCTTCCTCGTGGTTTCCAAGGCCTTGTTCGGAGTTGGCTATACCTCCGATAGCACGCCAAGCATCTTTAGTAGTAAAATCGCCGCTTGAGTCACATAGACTCTTGTATTCTGAGAAGCTCTCCAAAGCAGTCTGGAAATCACCTGTCTCCGTTTTAATACAGGCGTGATTATAATAAAGTCTCTGCCAGACTTTAGCTGCTTCAGCGTCGGTTCCATTAATAATCGATATGACTTTGCGCTCCGCTCCTCTCCGAATTTCGATGGCGGTCGATACAAGCTCCAGGCCGACTTTGAGATAGCCGGCGCGGTAGCAAAGCCTGAGCACTGTTAGATATTCATGTCTGTAGAAATGGGAACACGTCACGTTTAGACTCACCAGCTAGATCGAACTAACATTCGAAGAAAGTGAATTGGAACTCTCAAATTCTTTCCATGCTGTTTGCAACAGCCTTCGTAGAATTCATGTAGAGATCGTATGTGTAGCAAGTACATTGAAGTGTACTCCTGATCTAGTGTCACACGGTACTTGACTGCGTTAACGCTTTCGCCTTGGGGATGGTTCCGGGTGTCTATAGCGAGGGAGAGAAGTTTGCTTGCCGTCTCAAAGGCGGCCTGACGACCCTTGTCACTCATCCGCGAATGAACAAAGTCTCGGAGCAATCTGTGCATATAGAAGGATGTCCTATCCTTGACGCTTTCGTTTGACGGATTACCTGTTTCACGCCGGACTCCTCTGACTATAAGCCCTTTAGACACTTGAGATACGCAGTGGTCCAAGTCGGCGACGAAGTCGATGGTGCCAAGGTCCTCAGCTGGACTTGCCTGGTCGATGAGCTGTTCTGGTATTTGATCTGGGTCTAATGTCGAGAGTACATCAAGGAGCAACCTCGAGCTATCATCCAAGCCCTCTACTCGACTTGCGAAGGCCTCTCGCAGGCCCTTGGGATAGGGCGCGTACCTGAAGCTGTTATGGTGCTCAGAGCTCAATATTTGTTCCGTGTTTGCTCGTTTGTTCCAATGCACAAGTTTTCGTGACGATTCATTTATCGATCCAATTGCGGACTGTATCGCCAATGGATGATTTCCGAGCCTCTCAATGAGCTTTCGAGCTTCTATTTCAGCTTGTTGTTGGTCCTGGCCTTTTGCGAATGGTGTAATTTGTGTCAGAACCATTGTGATACAATCTCGGTCATCAAGCTCATGGAGTTTTGCTGGAATAGGGACTGTATAATCTGGAGGCTGGTACGCCCCACACCTGTAACAGCATATATATACAGGGCATAGGCCCTCTCAGACATACCTATGACTTATCCTTCTAATACAATTATTATGACACTCATAACCTGCGTTCTATTTCAACAAGTTTAGCGCCATCGCCGGCGACATTGTTGGTAGCGAAGGTCGGGTCATTTGTAGTGATAAGAATCGCACCCGCTGGACCATGAGGCCACCAGTCGTTGATCAGCTTTTGATCCATAGCATTATCGAATATTACCAACCATGGCCGATCTACAAAACGCATCAGCCAGCGAGTAAAATATGTCCCCCCTCCTCAAGTAAGACGAGTATACACTTACCAGTCTTCCGATACCAGTCCCAGAGAACATCCTTTGCCTCCTTTGCCCAGTCCGCGGACTCACCTTTTTTCGTCAATCCCAAGTAAACGGCATGGGCAGCACATCCATTCAAGATTTTGATTTCAGAGTCGGCGAACAACCAAAGTATTGATTTAAAGTGACCCATATGTTCCTCTGCGAACTGACGTGCCACCTGCGTCTTTCCATACCCCGGTGGAGCGTGGAGCGCGAACGCATGTGGCCTTGACGGTTCTTCGTCCCTTCTGACTAGCGTGTTTTCTATGTGGTCGAGAACATCGCGTCTTCCAACGAAGAATTCGTTCCGGGGGAATTCTAATAAGGGTGGGGGTAATATCGGAGCACCAGAGGACGATTTGAGTTGAATAGGATGGTTAGGCCTCGATTTGACGTGTACAGAGACTTGTTCGGCATCCTTATTGATATCAGTCGGGCCTACGTAGAGGTAAATGACTGTTAGACTGAGACTTCGAAGTAAACTCACGTAGTAAGCAGCAAGAAGACAAGAAATAGATCTACAATACCGATGTACGTGGTCGGGTTCATAGGATGGTGACGCTTCAGCAAGGCAGACGCGTGATTGTAGACAGTGTCATTCCAACGGGCGCAATTGAGATGATCTTGATCGACAGGAACGTACTCAGCTCCGCTCATCTTCATTGACTGCTGTCCAATGGACTATTTACTAAGCGTCAGGCGAGTTGAACCATCACGCCTGCTCGGGCAGGACTTACAAATCTTGGAGCTGGCCCTGTTAGGAAAGATGGTGCCCCTCTTCCCAGGAGACTTTTTTGTTTTTCGCATACGCAGACTACTTCGAGCTTCCTCCCCTCTGCATCTTTCACCACGTCGGCTAATATTGCCAGGTCTTCGGCAGTAGGATTGTCGGCTTTGGTTGGAAGACCAAGCTCGGTGGTCGCACATGCTCGTAACAACTTCCTGAACATGTTTTGATTTTGGTATATCAACGGAGTGCCGAAGAGGACAAGTACCGTGTTTGATTTCGAGCACTTGAACTTCCAATTTGATCCTAACATTGAAAGCGCCTTTAACTCAGATAGGTTCCGTCATCAGCCAAGGAGAAACTTGAAGAGCATTCTTCGACAGGAGTTGCTCACCCGCAAAGCAATGAAAGTGCCTAGGCCATGGCACAGGAAAAGTATAGTACTCTATCAATTATGAGCGCATGTTCAGCATTGGACATGCGAAATGGCTAAGGGATAGACTCACATTTTCAACGTTGTGGAGGGTATCGAGCTGTTCGACGAGCACTCCTGCACTGTTCGTGATTTCACTCCAGATTGATTTCGAAGTGTCGGTCGCCTTGTACTGAAAATAAGTAACTAACGCGGGTGAAAAATCGGGTTGGAAATGGACATCGGGCCATGCTCGACCCTCCTGGTCCAACCAGTACTTAGGAGTACTTCCGGGGCAAGGAAGCAGCCCACTAGCATCGACCACAACTATGCTATATTAACGATAATATCAGAGACGGCAATATTTAAGTGCTTTGGAATGGGAAAAACTGACTGATTCATCGTGTTTCGTGATTTAACTAGGTAACTGCAGTATCGTATATGTTTGCTGCGGGAGGTACAGTCCAAGAAACGAGTGCGAATAGGAAGCGAGTGTAAACAGGAAACGAGAGAGGAATGGGAACGTTGGAGATGCCGCTCATGGGTGACTGACTTCTCGCAGGCTGCAGAGCCTCACCGAATATAATCAGGCAATAGCACTCTTGATTGCCTTGTGTGATATGTTATATTGTGTCATATGTAATATTATGGTGTCTGGGTGTGTAGCACAAGACCAGGTATCTCATCCTAACGCTTAAGCTTGACAGTCGCGGATGTCACATCGCCAATATGCAGCCGAATCGAGGCCCTGATTGGTTGATTCGAGCTGCAGGACTTGAAGATAAGGTAGGCTCTGATCCACCACCACCACGTCAACGTGTATTTTGGCAAAAGCAACAAAGAATTCTCAGGTCTCTCCGGTGCCTGCATGACTGTAGCCCTGTCAGTGAGGCTAGATTGTTTGATAGGCATGCAGGCTGCCGGATTCAGCACTTTCTTCACAAGTACCTAAACATCAGACCATGCTACCATATAACAGGTTGAGGCTCTGTTAGGCAGATTAACGCCCAGCAGGCACAGCCTTGATCTTGCTGCACCGCACTCCCCTAAACCGATTGAGTATTTGTCCGACCTTCCTCCCCTATTTCCCCCACAGGCACGACAGACCAGATTCCAACCCCTTGTCCCTTGTTCTCACACTTCCCCATCGATTGAGACGCTATCATTGATGTTCTTTTTCCATAGTCTGATGTCATTGGTGTCTTTCCTCAAACAGTTGATGTCGAAACAGGCAACAGCGCACTCCGCGATGGCCTGTACTCGACTTCGCACACTCGCATTCGCCGAGCTTGGAGGTTCTTTGTATTATGTTCGAGCTCGAACTGAGGCATCTTTACCCCATTCCCAGAAAGTTCCCTCTCCGTCTGATATCGTTCCTCTCGTAGTCATCCACAGTGACTCGAATGACGTATCGCCAGACCACGTCCGAAAAACCATTGCCCGTTTCAACGAGGTTGACGATGTATTTCAAGATGACTTTGCTACTGGGTCTTATCTCCTTATTCACATAAACCAAGGTCCGCTTTTGACCTCCGAAGGGCCGGCACAAGATAGGGTTTTGACAACTATTCCCAACCATCCGTCTCCAGACGGTCTCACTGACCTACTTCGTGAGCGATCGCTGAAACTGTTGGTCACTAAGGGGCCATTTACTATCCCCGAAGGTCCTTACTTTATGAAGGGCCAGGAAATCCACCAGGCCTGGCGGCTGTTCCCAGACCATCTAGCCGCTTTCACGGCGGCTGTTATTCCAGATGACCATTCCGAGCAACCGAGGTGAGTCTAGTAGATCAGTAAACCCCAATCGAGGTAAGGTTTCGCTAACAAAGTATAAGAGCTTTCACCACCCTGCTCGGGTCCTACTCCTGGGCTGAGGGTGGACAGATCGCCGTGCCTTCCAAACTCTATTCGCAAGGCAGTAATCTGCCCTTGGCTGGAATGCGAATCTCTGTGAAAGATAACATGCATCTCAAGGGTGTGGTTACGACTCTTGGCAATAAGGCATACGCAGAGCTCTATGGGAAACAGGACTCATCGGCCAAATACATTGACAGTTTAATCGAACAGGGAGCCGTGATCGTCGGCAAAACAAAGCTCTCGGCCTTTGCGGGGTCTGAGATACCCCCAGTCCAGTGCATAGACTACTTTCCACCTTGGAACCCCCGTGGCGATGGTTACCAAGGACCCTCGGGGAGTTCCAGCGGTGCAGGTGCCTCTGTTGCTGGCTATGACTGGCTCGATATTTCCATCTGTACTGATAGTAAGCCTTCCGAGTTCAATCTGACTGGGTATAACTCTAATCGTGTATCAAAGCAAGCGGCAGTATGCGACATCCGACAGCTTCTCATGGACTTTGGGGCTCCAAGGTTACCTGGGGAAGTGTCCCGATGGATGGTGTAGTCCCTGCCTGCCAGTAAGCCGCCGCGATTTTCCAGTGTATGAACCATTACTAATACAACCAAGGTTCTACGATAGTTTCGGCATTCTAGGTCGCTCTCCTGCCATGATTGAGCGACTGATACAAGCCTCTGGCATTGTGGTAGATGGGAAACCTTATAGCAGCTCCGCCAAGCTCGTAACCAAGATCCTCTACCCTACTGATTGGTACCCTCTAGAGAACTCAGACTAACAGCGACTAAACGAAGACTTCTTGCGTGATCTCGAAACATTCACGGGGATCCAGCACAGCAAGTTTTCGATATCTGATGCATGGTCAAAAACATGCCCCGAAGAGTACAAGGGAGTTTCATTGGAACAGCTATTTGCCACCGTAAGTCGTCTTGTTGGTATCAATCCAGGATATGTCTCACGTAACTGACGCAGATCCGCACAAATCAACAAATACGACAATCTTCACAATTTTGATGAATTCAGGAGCGAATACCAGGAACGCTTTGGCAAGAAGGCATACGTGAGTCCCAGTCACACGCAAAGATGGTAATATTCCGCAGGTGTTGCAATCAAAGTGATCTTGCTAATGTATAACACAGGGAAAATGCAAAAAGGTGACTGCCGAAGAGCGGGCGACAGCCGTAAAGCAAGCCATTGTTTTTCGGAAGTGGGCTCTTGAGACTCTATTCGAAAATGACCCTTCTGTAGTGATGCTGGTCCCACATGGGCGGCCTGGAGCTAACTACCGCGATATCACCAATAATGTTGGGGGGTGAGCAGACACGTTCTCAGAGCCAGAGGTAGCACCCGTACTGACAGGTTTAGATTTGGAATACCTGGAGGCCCTGGTGGACCTATCTTTGTCATTAGCTTGCTAGGCGTTCCGCAAGTTGTTATACCTAGTAAGTTTTCCATCTGTGACTTAACATGATCCTTTGATGAAGCTTACTTCTCCAGTTGGCCAAAATGCCTATCAGTCACGGCCCTCCGGACGTGAAGAGACGGCGCCGCAGTTCACGAGCCTCATCAGCGTGTTTAGTAAGTCCCACGCCTAACATAATGAAAACGTTAAAACCATCTTACCTAGACTAGACACCGATCTAGACCTTCTGCGAGTAGCTGCTGGGACTCTACGCGCCTCTGGGCGACCTACTGAGCTCCTCACCGGCAGATATGCATACCCACAGCATGACAACCCGGGAAGAGGTAAGAAAGACCAGGGTGTGGGCAAGGCTATCCTCTAAGATGTAACCAGCCCTAATAAGGATTCGCGGTTTTCTTGCCCTTCGTTGCTAAATCCGAGATCCGAGACCCTGTTTCTTAGCGATGGGCACAAGTTCTAGTTTGGGAGGGTTGATAATAATTTGACACTTGTGCTCAACCCTCCATTGTGCTGGCATCTGAATGATTTTGAGTAGGCAATAGTTCAGGTCGACACCTGCTTATTTTCCAACTCTACTACTAAAATATGCTGAAATTTGTACTTGCTAGTTAGACGGTTGAAAAGATTGCCTTGCCAGGTCCTTTCCACCCTTAAGTCCCGAACGGCCAAGTTACATACATAGTCGCCGACAAATTGGAAAGAGATAACCAGTAGCGTCGGTAAAAATGATGCCAATTGAACCTTGCATGACATCAGGAATGCGAATATTGGCTTAGAGTATTTCAGTGACCGGCTGAAACATATACATATTTTGTCGTCCTCACTGGATCTTTCCAGGCACCAATCCCTTCCAATCGAAACCTCAAGTTCCAATGCGGCCTTGTCTATGACCCCCTGCACGGGACATTTTCAAGTACAGCCGTTATAACAGCCGAAGGAGATGAGTCTCCTCACCTGGTGTGGTAATGGAAAATGTGCAGCCGATAAGAGCCATGAATAAACCAATCAAATACCTAATATACCTACCAGGTAGGTAGGTACCTAGGTAGGCAGGTGTCAGATAATACAGCAGTACAGATTATATGTGACCTGCATGAGGTCTCGCCATAGGGTAGGATTACTTACTCACCTACCTGCAGAATAAATCACACTGGTGTAAGCACGGTAGTTATCACTGTGCGGACCAAGGTCAACTTGGTTGCCTTTCCATGGCGTGATTCCTTGAGGTTAGGTGCTACCTACTAGTTTATACACCTCATTTCAGAAAACGAAAACCCAAAGGCTGAACCCTTTAGTTAAGGTCCGTAAAAGATATCAAAAACGACCATGTGCTATTCAACCAGCCAGACGCTGATATAAAACATTCTAAAAACATGGCGGGCACAAGTGACGCTGTTGAGACCGAAATCGGCTACTTCAGCCGAAATCCCAGATATAATACAGAGAAACCCTACATAACGTCATTTCCGGTCGATGACATACCCGGCGCAAAGGTCAACAACCACGAATGGGTTTATCACAAAACCACAGTCGAAGACGTGCGTGGCAAGTCCATGCCTAGTCTTGACACACAGGGTTTCCAATATATCGACTGGAAGACGAACATCAGCAGATCCGACTTCGAATTGGATGAAACTATCGGGTCTAGGTACTATGGCGAGTTAGCAGAGATGATCAGGCAATTCTTCCCGCGGTACAAAAAGCTTGCTTTCTTTGACTACGCAGTATGTCTTTCTTCTCTCTACCCTCAAACCCGATCTCTAAAATTAAGTGTCAACTAGATCCGCAAACGGGATCGCTATTACCCAGCCAATGCCGCCCAGACGAAGTCCCAGCCCCTACGATTCGCACATTCCGATTTCACCGAAAAGGGAGCACGAACGAGGTTGATGGATGCCCTAGGCAGAGAGGCAGAGGAACGATTGAAAACCAGATGTGATATTTTGAAGTAAGTGGCCGAACAAGACGCCCATGATAGTGTCAGTAGTCCACGGGACGGAACCAGAACGCTAATCTCACTGTTTCTCTTGTAAGTGTCTGGCGCCTTCTCAATACTAGTCCCACTAGTGACTGGCCGCTGGCCTTTTGTGACTGGCGCACTGTAAATCAGTCAAATGATCTCATCGAGAACGATGTAGTCTATGCCAAATCAGTTGGGGAAAACCAGTATCTCCGGCACAATCCAGACCACAAGTGGTGGTTTCTTGCGGGACAGAAACCCGACGAAGTAGTCGTTTTTCGGAACGTCTCTGTTGGAGATTCTTCAGCTGCTCGTATGACTCCCTTTCTCTTGTCAATATCACTATCGCTATCAAGTTCTCGTGGGAGCTGACATGATCTTCTCAGGTGCGTTTCACTGTGCATTCAAGAACAATCAATCGAATTTCGACCAGCCTTATAGGGAGAGTATTGAGGTGAGGCTAGCGGCATTTAACTGATAGCAAGGTTCCATGATACTCAATGCAATCTGTTATCTGTGACTCGGATCTTAGGTTGAACAGTTTCTTAGAATAATACAGGTGTTATTACTTGATCATTTTACAGGAATGATGTTCCAATGCTATAGTGAATTGTCCATGGAAGTACTTGTTACTGATGATATATAGACGATTAATACAATAGTGTAAATACCTAACCTAGCTATCACATTACTCATGATATCGGTATCACTTTTGCGATATTAACTGGCACAGAATGTAAGACGTGGGTACCTGATATGTTTAGATGGTATAGTAATGTAACGAATGTCCACATTGCAAGCTTTGAGGTAACCGTAGCATCCCCCCATCAATGCATCGTAGCCTTTGTCACCACGTCTCAAAGATCCGACTCACTAGTAAACTAGGACGCATAACTTTGAGTTCAGCCCATATCACCATCTGAATACTCAATGAAAATTTAATGAGCGTCTATACATATACCATCCACCTTCTGCCAACCCTAGATGGAAGAATCTCCAGAGAGTCTGAAGACTGTAAGGTTCGGTCTTTGATACCACGAATCAAAGTTAATGGTAATGCTGAGTAAAAATATGAGCTATCAATTATTCTCGTAACGAAAAAGGCTCTGACATACCCTGAAGATGATGTGTTCATCACGATTATTGACTGAACTCAGTAGCAGGGGTGCTAACGTGACTACAGTCGCCGTTTTCGCCATCGTACATATACATGGCAGGTGCGCCAACGTGGTTACAATCGCCGTTCTCACCGTCGTACATGTAGACGGCAGGAGTGTCGACGTGATTGCAATCGCCGTTCTCGCCATCATACTGGTAGATAGCGGGGGAATCAACGCGACTACAATCGCCGTTCTCGCCATCAGCTAGGCCCTGAAGGTAGACAGGGCGGCGGTGCATAGTAGCGGGTACGTCTTTTCCGGGCGTGAACCATAGAGCCCATGGCTAAGTTCTAACTTATTGAGGCATATTAATTAAGAGGGGATTCAGGAAATACCGAACTGTGAAAGCTGATCTCTGAAGAAAAAAGTGGGCTCACAACGAGGCAGACTGGCAATGAGCTCGATAGGGAGGAAACCTTGATGATATATCCCAATAGGTATCTGGGAGAGGCTCTACGTGAGACGGCGGTCCCATAAGCCCGAGATAAGGATCGAACGACTTTTGCACAGTGTTGCTCTATGATTCGATGTTCCCCCAGGATAATAAGGCAACCAGAAGGATGGGCGTTATTCTAAGAAGCCATTGGAGAAGGTTGCATGTAAAGCCGCATAGGTCAGGCGCTCGCCTGGCGGAAGGATTCAAGTTGCCTGATGTGTGTAACGTGGTTTGGAGCAACAGACATGTAGGTACCAATACTTATATGCAGCTGACCGTAGCCAGAAACATCATACACTTTGGTCGGGCGCTCTCAACCAGCCTAACTACCCCTGTATACTTTCAAAATTGCACTTCCTACATTACACGACTATACAATCCATTACCCGACACCACATCTCCGTCACCTATTGCGTTGTTGACGTTACATTCTAATATTACATTTTCAATATTACTTTCTATTACTACCCTTTCGCTTCTGAGTTCCGTTTCTAGGGTTTTTTCCTTTCTTGGGAAAAACAAGCCGCATAGCCCGCCGGGAAAGAAGCATTCTGCTTATCTACCTACCTGGTAAGCTTCTTTCGTTCTGATTGGCTACTTCCCCGGCAAGGGGCGTAGGTCTACGTATCGCAAAGCCGCATCTCAACCAGCTTGCGGCCGCCGCGCCAGACGCTCTAAGTAATGGATGAATAGGTTGGTCACCTGGGCATGAAATAGATTAATTCTAATTGATATTATTCAAAAGGTTGAAAATCAATTCTAGATAGGTACATCTTATTTCACGCGTATGCCTAGGTTTTAACCTAACCTAAGCAGCGTTTGCAGACTTACTTGTCCTAATTAGTAATAAGTCCAAATTTACCGTTGCTTAAAACTGTTTTTTTATAATAGAAGCTCGAAATAAAGAGGTAAAGATATTAGGAAAAGAGAATTAAATACCTGCGCGCCCAACGGGGCCGGAGTCGTTGAACAACGAGCCGCCGCGGCAGCGGTGGCTTGTTATGGCTATGTTAGGCGGGTGGCAGCTGCAGATTGAAGCTGCGAGCGGCCCGGTGGCTAACCGACTTTGAGTGGCTGCCAGGTGACTGCCAGCTGTACTTCCGTCAAAACCTAGGCTATTGTGCTGTATGCCCTGGCGAGCGCAATCTCACGTCTATGATTACATGTTCTTTTTCCAATCTCCTTGTTTGGGCGGCAGAATCATAACTAATCATAGGAGGTAGGCTGGTACTTAGATTGAAAATGCGCACAATTAGACCGCCGAATGCACGTTTCTTTCTTTGTTCAATTCCTCGTCAAGGTTCCGGATGCAGATAGACACCCTCAGATAGATGCAAAGCAAAGAAGAATTAGTTCTTTAGCGATTCTAGTAGTTAGACAATCACAATGCTATACGAAATTGCTTTAATTCGAAGACAAATGTCATAACACGTAGAATCAATTACCTACCAAGTGGAAGAATAAGGATCACCTTAGCAGATAGTAAATAGCGTCGCTTCATCGCACACAACTATTATACTAGCAAGATGGAATACGGAGATGAAAACTGGGACAACGCAATCCCGGGCATGTCTAGTCCGACACTCACAGCTGTGCCGCTCACAAGACACCTGGGCGAATGGTCTTCCGATCCGCCTTTCGATTGGCTATTAGACGAGGGGACTAATCTGTATCCTATTGTCGACAGCGAGGGGACCAGCGGCAGCAAGGACGGAGGACCGGCAAAAGTTCAGGATGATAGTTGGGTTGAGCCCGAGGAGAAAGGAAGTCTTATCGATTTACCCCAGATAACCTCCGAGAAGGACTCTGACCGAGATGATGAGATGGGAGACGTCGATGATGATGATAATCCCCCCCTGTTCACGGACCCAGCCGAGGACGAAGATGTATGTAACACCATTTTCCTGCATTCCCCTCGTCAATTGACGTGGACCCCCCGAAATCCAGTTCATATGAAACAACGGCCGAAAGTCTTTACTTACACCAGTCATTACAGGCAATAGGTATTGGGTATGTGTAGAAGATCCCTTAAACGAAGACTTTAAAATCTTACTCTGGCACCTCTCACTATGCAGCCGCGTCAAGTCCGCCGCTAATGTTGCGGTAGTATGTAGTAGAACGCTTCCCGAAATGATATATACTGCTAGGTACCCATGGTGGTTTTGCGTTTTGGGAGAGAACGACTCTTCAGTACGGGAACTTGTATTAACACACTGCAGAACTCGAATTCCTCCTCGCGGTGTGTCCACGGCGAAACAAACGGAGCCGCGGCGGCGGTATCAAGGACCCGCACCCGGGGGATCGGCGCTGGCAATCAAAGCGACTTGCGGGGCGCGTTTACCACCCCGCCGCAGACGAAAGCGACAGCGAGGACGAGGAGATAGTAAATGAAGGAGGGGATGAATTGGAAGAACGTCGTGAAGTGCAGCAGGATAACGAGTGGCGCCTCGTTAATTATTCTAAACGGAGGATAAATAAGTCAGTGAAACCCTCACAGGAGCTATCCTCGAGAATCCCATAAGTATTGTAGTAATACTTGTATAACCACGCCTGCTGAAACATCATGGATAGGTTACTACGATGGCATGGCGTATCCGCAATGGAGGAAAAGGATACTCATCTGGATGGCAGCGAGAGCGAGTTGAGCGATGAAGACCTACCAAACTGGGACGATGTCATAGCAGACTTCGCCATGTCACCGCCGTTCAAGGGAATGATAGGGAAATCGGCAAAAGACGGTCTGAGTGGACAAATGGCTACTCAGTTTGCCAAGGACCACTGCAAAGCTTACAGAGCTGAATTATGGAACTTTCCAATAAAGGGTCCCCGTAATAAAATACCCAGCCTCCTGGCAAAAGTGCGCGACAACCTCCGAGCTGGAGGCTGGCCAGACCGGGACTGCCAGTCCATGGCCGAGCGCTTCAGGTCCGACCTCATAGATGAGAAAAGTATTGCGAGGGTACAACGTCTAGGCTCGCTTCAGAGCGCAATGGATCCCGACCACCTTCCTGTGGTGGGGCTCAAGGACTCGTACAAGGCATGGAGGGTTGTCGAGGACACGTCGGTGGACGGGGCAGGGATGGTTCCCGAAAGATACAATATACCCGCGCACCGAGAGGGTGAGGTCCCGATAGCGCAGTATCAATGGTTCGGCGCCGAAGTGGTGAGCCCGGTCTACCGGGCGGGAAGCGAGACCACGTACAATAACATTCGTAAGGTCTGTGGGATTCTCCGTAACAGCCTGCGCATTCATAAGCCCATGGAGGTATCAACCGGATTCCATGTGCACCTGGGCCACAAGCACGGCTGGGCCCTTCTGCATCTCAAGAAATTCATAACGCTGTGGAGTCTGATCGAAGACACGCTCATACACGTCCACAGGAAGGATAGGGGCGCGCCAAGAATGGCAAGGTGGTGAGTTCCAATCCGAAAAGCAAACGACGACCGTCATTATGCTCGGCTCGTTTCAGGTAATGCGGCTCTGTCGCGAGTAGATGTACTAATGCATTGATAGGTGTGGAAAAATGACGGAGCGCTCGAAACTGGCGTGCGCCATCCGGGATGACAATACTGGTGTTAAGCGAAATAATTATAGCATGATGAGGGCGATGGCAAGCCCAGAGACCAAAGCGCGATACAACGCCCTGATGAGCAAGTACGTGCTTATCAACTCGGTCGATGAGCAATATCAAGAATTTATCAGAGAGGTATGGGAATTCACGAAGATCGATGACTTGATGGATGCGATGGCAGGCTCAACTGAATATTACGGATCTTCCGTTGGTACGGCACACAATAGGTTGGCGGCGCGGATGCGCATAGAGGGCGATAAAAAGTCCGAACGGGATTATACGATGCAGACCATTGAGATTAGAACGATGCAGGGAACTTGCGATGCCGAGCAGTAAGTTGTTCCCTTTTCTTTTCATTCTTCATCTGAGCTCGAGGCTTCGAATCTGTTACATGGCAGACTTTGGAGAAAAGGGAGCAAAAAAAAAAGGGTGACTGACATCGGCTCGGCAGCATAATCCATTGGATGAAAGTGCTCGAGCGCATTATATATTACACTCGTCGAGCTGGGCCGCGCGAGTTCTCGAAATTGATACAAGAAGTCAAGGGAAATTCGGGGAATCTAAAGGGGATGTTGTCACTCCTGCGCGTACCGGCCCACACGATAGGATTCTTCATGGACAGAACTAACAGGGAAGAAGATTGGTTCATCTACCCTGATCGGGACTATGTCGATTGGGATCAGCCGTTCATGGTTCGGGGACACGAGGCAACACATGGGGTTCAGTATAATTTTGTTCCGCTAGATATGAGCCTGTACGAGTAGATATTTACATGTTTGTACGGAATAAACGTTGGCATAGTTAGATCGGAGTTGATAAGGTTCCAAACAAAGTATTATTGAAGTTACACGTTATGATTGGCCACAACTTCTGGCCGGTGACTAAGCCGACCCCCATCAACTTCCCGGGGTTCGGACTCCACGTGTTTGGCGATGACGTAGCCTAAGATCAGTTCTTTGATCCAGTGCCAAGACAGGTTTATGTTGAAAGCCTTATCCCTTGTTACTTTCACTACCTACCTATTACTACATATCGCACCTATTACTTAGGTACGCATGCTGAGGAGTTTCTACTAAAGGCTTGCAAAATCGGTCCACGATGCCCACGCCTATCTACCTTACTCGTTTGACTTGAAAGAATGGCTTCTTTGCTGCGCCAGATTGTCGCCGGGCCTCGTGCCAGACACCCCGAGGCAGGGCTAGATCTTTGCTACGTTACCGATAATATTATTGCCACGTGAGTGCCACCGATGTGCATGGAATCCCTTCTATACCTAACGCGAAGCTGATGGCATCTCCTTGCTAGGTCGGGCCCTTCCCAGACGTACCCCCAACGCGCGTATCGCAATCCTCTTGATCGCCTTGTCGCGTTCCTTGACTCGAAACATGGCAAGAACTGGGCAATATGGGAGTTTCGCGGCGAAGGCACTGGCTATCCCGACGAGCTTGTCTACAACCGGATTAGACACTATCCCTGGCCCGACCACCATCCACCTCCTTTCAGGTTGGTACCCTTGATCGTCGCAAGCATGCGGAACTGGCTGAGCGGGAACGATCTCGACGCCGACGGTGGGGGAGTTGACGATGGGAAGAATAGACTGGTTGGGAAGATCTTGAACACGTGGAAGGATAAGAAGAGCGACCGAGTGGTAGTTGTCCACTGCAAGGCCGGCAAAGGCCGGAGCGGATCGATGGCCTGCAGTTACCTAATCGCCGAATGCGGTTGGACACCCGAAGAAGCTCTTGCGAGGTTCACGGAACGGAGAATGCGACCCAAGTTTGGCGCTGGCGTTACTATCCCAAGCCAACTACGATGGATCGGATACGTTGATCGATGGACCAAGGGAGGGAAGAAGTATGTTGACCGGGGGCTGGAGATTGTTGAGATCCACGTTTGGGGTCTGCGATCGGGCGTGAAGCTGTCAGTTGAAGAATTCGTCGAAGGGGGAAGAAAAATCAAGGTCGCCCACACCTTTACGAAGAAAGAGCGAATGATAGTCGAAGGTAATGCCCCGGGCGACAGCTCAGTTTTGGATATGCTCTACGACATGAGCGGCTATGGCACGAGCTCTATTCCCACGCAGCAAGTACTTGACGAAGCAAAACTAGAGGTAGACGAAATAAATGGCATTAACTCCGCGCCAAATTCGCCGGACGGCCCTCCTGAACGCCCTCCTGAACCACCGATAGCGAAGTCAAGCAGAAGCTCAACGCCTAAGCTTATTTCGAAAATCTCCTGGAAATCATCTACGGGTTCTCTTCATTCTAAGAGTAGCACGACCGGAACGGGCACTACGTCAAAGTCCACGGGCGCTACGAACCCATCCTCTCCAACATCGACTAAGGATGACGCAGACCTCGAGCCTGGCGGCATGCAGGTTATCTTCAAGCCCAATAAGCCAATCAAGCTACCTAATAGTGATGTGAATATATGCATTGAGCGGCGCAATCGTGCACGCTCTTCCATGGGTCTCACCATGGTCACCGCCGTGGCCCACGTATGGTTCAATACTTTCTTTGAGGGTAACGGACCTGAGCAGGACGGCAAGCCTACCCAGAGCGGGGTCTTTGAGATTGACTGGGAAAAGATGGACGGGATCAAAGGATCTAGTCAGAAGGGTACACGAGCTGCTGACAAGATTGCGGTCGTTTGGAAGTCTACGGCGCCGGATGGCGGAGTGGTAGAGTCGTCGTCTATGCCCGGCACCGACTCACCTGTGCCCCAGATGCCGGCTGCCAACTGGAAGGGCGAGAGTGAGGGGGATCCAGATAACGAGAAACATCTTGGATTGCGAGTGAAGAGCCCCGATAGCGCAGACGTCAGTCAAGCCAGCAGCATCAAGGGAGAAGCCATCAGTGAAGCAAAGGACAAGGGCAAAGCAATCGAAGACGCTGTACTAGTTACGAGGGCTGATGGCACTGTGGACCCCCGAGATGAAGCTGAGCGAAAGCACAGCAGTGATGAGAAGCTTGAGGCGTATGCGGAAAAGCTACCAAACCCCGAGGGCAGCAATTAATACATGAAGTCATGATAAACGAATTAATATCACTTAATACTATACCAATACTGACACATCGAACAGACGATAAGAGTAGTACACTTATCCAAATGCCTCAAATGTGTAGAGCCTGCGCCAGTTCCGCACTTTTACGTCCTTCGGTGTGATGCCAGTCTCGCTTCAATTTTGGAAGTGTCGTAACCGCATCGCAATTGCAGAATCATCGCAATAATCGAGAATGATCGATCATGATTATGCCTATCTTGGATCACCGGGAGTGACTTTTTCCAGGCTCGTTAAAAATCTTCTGACTATGATATCAATTCGCGGAACTTAGAGCTGCGTGATTACTACGGAAAGATCATCATCGCCTAAGTCGTCGCCCACATCCACCTCCTCCTCACAGCACTACTACAAAATAAAAGAAGATGAGTCGAATATCCCGCCGCCTTCGAACTGATCGCACTACCACTGATCTTTGATCGACGCACAAGATTGTCAATCTCTACTGCATCTGTGAACTTGGCTGCTTTCGAATACCGGCGCGCTTCGTTATTACCCGGTTGTTCCAATGTACCAAATATATACATAGATTCTTGGTTAAGTCGCCAAGGAGATCCAGACTATTAGGTATCTAGATAGACCAGCACACCACTACGGCTCTCGCGAAAATGCTTGAGCAGAGATTCCTTCTTCCCACCCCCCTTTATCTCTGCGCAACCCAACCCTCGCGAGCGTTGATCGCCAAACAGCGAATGTTGAGTTTATTATAGTAGCCGAGCATGAACAACCCTTTCCGAGTAAACCGGTGCATCTCTCTTTTCTCGCTCGGACTCGCCTTGTCCGATACACCGAAGCGTGATAGGTGTGAAAACCTACCTGTACGCCTCTTGGCAGCCACAGGTTGACAGCGTTACAATATTGCCCATGCTGATATCGACGTTGCGCGCTGCGGCTATTGGGTCTCGTCGGCGGCTAATACTTGAGCAGGAAAAGCAAAACTGAGTCATAGTCATCGAGATGTCTACGCTAGTAAAAGGTTCTTCGGATTGACTTAAGCCGTCGAGGGGAGAAGACATCACTACCTAGCTAAGGGGCTAAAGAAGTCTATGGGAGATTGTTAATGGCACACAAGGTGGTAATGCTGCGGGTTATGGACCAGGCCTATTAACTGGTTCTAAAAACAGCAGAGAAAACACAGAGTATATTCCGCCAAGCTATCCACTGGTGGGCACTCCCCGCCGTCTTATAAGAGCATCCCTCACTCTAAAGAGTGACAGCACTATAACATCAGCAACCAGAAAGTTCTTATAATATAGACCCGTTTATCTCATTGGGCGTGGTCAAATAGGCTTAAAGTTGCAGGTCTAGAACTGAGAGCATGCCAGTTGCAACCCTCGATTTCTCGGCTGGAATTTGTTGGGAGCCCCAGCATGATGTCTCGACCTATCATGATGAGGTAAAGTTGCTATTATGCCACTATGGCTTGGCATTCGCGGTTATGATTGTTTGACTGATATACATCAAAGCGCTCGAGAGGAACCACGCCGAGTTGCCGAAGATGGCTGTCGTGGTTGCTTTGCTGTGGTATTTTCTACTTTGCTTGCCTTTGTCGGATAAAAGAAAACACTCAAATGGATATAGCACGCAGGTGAGGATTCTTAACTCTTCGAGAAACCCGGGCGTTGTTAAGAGAGGCTCGGTATTCCATATATGGCAGTCTCGCTTATCCACGTCTCCGGGACACACTTTACCTGCCCACAAGTTTTTTCCGTTTCGTCTTATTCTAACAATTACCTGGAGAGGAGAGTCAATTTCTTCTATGTGTCTTTTCCTAAGAAGATAACGGAGGACCTTTGCATGCAGACTGCATGGCGGGCTACATGCCGCCTACTGCTAAAGGCGAAGATCAGCCTTAATTGAGTTCTTCCGTGCCTGGGTACCTGGCAGATGGACAAGGCCAGCAGGGATGACAAGCGATTTGCCTCGGCCGGTAGCGAATCTCGCATCCTTCCCGTGTGTTACCCACGTCTCCTCCCGGTGCCAAACCAAACGACTATTTGTACGCTATGATCGGCACTTGGATTCCCTCGTTGATGCGGCTGCGCAGCTCGTGGGCCTCCCTCCCTCCCACCTTCATACCTGCTGAATCCTAGTTGAACCTTACTGAATCTGGAAACTCACAATTGAAATATGTTTCGAGTAGAGAATGGGGTTCCCTAATTCGAAGATCGCCCGCGCCGACGTAAAGACATGACCTAGCTACATACGTTGCTTAGGCACATTGTTCCCTGCTGCGGTTGTGTCGATGACAATTCTCACTCCGACCTGCCCTGCCAAGCAAGACAGATTCCCTACTGGAATGGCGTTTGTTGCATCGAGACTCGCATTTGGTATCCCGTGTCAAAAGAAAAGAGTCGCTGACTGTTGTGAAGCAACCGACCTCGACCTGCATCGTAAGCGCTGGGCTTCTTATCTCTCTATCATCGAGTATCGCGGGCCGGAGGAATAGTTCCTCATGTTGAGTGTCCAGGTGGGATCTAGGTATCTAGACGAGAGGGCGCTGAGCTAGCTTACCACCTGCTATGGTTGCAACGACAGGAAGCTTCTACATTTTTCCCGTTCTTTTGGTGGAATTTTTGAAGGCCCGTCGCCGGCTTTATTAATAAAAAACGGAGAAGCAGACTGGGTACATTGGTTGGGCTGGTAAGGCCAACGGATTGACGTTGTACCACTCCACTTGCAGTGAACCCCTTTTCGATATTGCCTGCCACTCATGTCTCTCATACATGCACGCCGACTCTAAGAGGCCAGGGGGTTCGGTGGTGAGCCAATGAACCGTCCCAGGTGTCCCACCGTACTCGAGGACCTGCAGCATGTGAATTCAACCGCAAATACCCTCGAATCATGACGATTTTATTAGAGCAGCGGACTAGATCTCGACATTTCAGCGCTGCGTTTCATCTTACAGCGTATCATAGGCGCGTTTTCTTCCTACGCTGTCGCGATAAGGGGGTTTCGCATACATGCAGCAAACTAGCGTTGCGCGTCTAGTCGTACGAGGACAGTGATCTAGAGCGATTACAGCTGCTTATGAACAGCTATCAGCAAGCCGGGCTGGGAAGATCTTCCAGCAATGAGTTCGGAGGGCGAAGTGACATCTGGGACCGGGATGTCGAGATAGATATCGACATGTCACGTCGCCGCAGTCGCTTAATCAGTAACCGAGAGCACTGAAGCAGAAGCATTGTAACGCTGGTTTACTTCTTCCGCTCTGGGTCATAGTCGCATGATTCTCGCCGCATCGACAGCTACTTTAGGAGATGTTTCCAAGGGCCTTGATAGGACGGATGTGCTTGTTTGAAGGTGGTTAATACTTTCCACCGTGGGGCCGCCTCCCCTGTCACCACCCATCTCGAAAGCTTTAGGCATGCGGCTGCACGAGTAGCGCCGGCTGTTGATCTTATTTGACGCAGAACGCCACCCGCACGAGCCGGACCCTTGGACGTTGCTTTCCCAGGTCGGCCTTGTCCAGATAGCAAAGCAGGGCAAGGCCCGGTGGGATTGGTCGACGACGGTAAGGATTGTCCAGGTTGGCCTATTGGATAATGAACCAATATATGCCAATGTTGCTGTGAGGTTAGTGTTGAGGTTCAGGAACATCCGTCCTCGCCAGCCAATTCTGCAATCCATATGCCGATCCTTGCGTGCGGTTCCGCGAGCTCGGCCACGGCCATATAAGGACATCTCTCTGCCCCCCCTGAGGTCATCGGATCCTTTTCTTCTCCAGCCTCATCGCCAACCGTCTTCCGCAGCTCTATCAGTCTTAAAAGCCGACCACCAGTCAATCAATACAAAAGTTCCTCCCAACTTTCAACAATGGCCCGCTTCTTCGCTGCTATCCTGGCCGTCGCTGCCATGTGCCAGGTCGGCCTTGCTGCCCCCTACCCGTTCACCAACGGCACCGCTGTCGGCGCTACCCCCGCCGTCAATACCACAGTGACCCCTGAAGTCCTCAAGCGCCAGCTCCGGGACTTCCCCATCGCCCTCGCCCGTCCCTAAGGGGTTTCTTTCCCGCGTGAAGTAACTTGCCGTCTTCCAATGGCAAGTTAGCGATCTATCAAGCGGCGCCTCGGATGCGGATGGGGGGTACTCTAGTGGGCGACGTCAAGCCATTGGACATTTACGAAACACGAAGTAAAGCAATATCCTAACAGATACTGGTGCCTTCCATCCCGATCAAGTCGAACCAGAGAGGAAAAGAAAAACCTAAAATGTTTTACGTTCACGCGGATAGACGATTTTACGACCGGAAACTTGTGCAAACCTAGGGAAGGGAGAGAAATGGGAATACCGCTTCAGGTCTATTACAAGTAATAGCTGCAGCTTTTTCTTTCGGCTTTTTGTCAACTGATAGAGAAACGGGCGAGTCGGTCACCGAGCGGGAAAACCCGAGCGAAAGAGAAGATACCATTCTGGAGAGGTTCACTGTCCTTCATGTCCGAAATACCACAGCCAATTCACTTCGCTATATATAATATGACACTATTGCTCGCATTACTCTCTCCCTCTCCCCTTACCTCTTGTGGATGTCGCACTCAAGTGACTTATTACCGTGCCTTGTTCACCCCCATCTGTTGAAACGAAGATCTGTTGAAACGAAGGATCAACTAATGCTGTATCAGACACTTCAACTATCGATCAGATCATGTAGCTCATGATAGGAGGTGATATTTATGGGATATATGACCAACAACATCATGAAGTGCATAGGAACTACGATCTGTTCCATGGACAGAGGAAATTTTGCTGCATCGTAGATCATGGAACTGTAGCTTCAACGCGTGCTTCCCATGCCACTTCCCGCTGGTCCGATCTCTGTCATACGGATTATATAGATGAACCCTTGTAACAATCGCCGTCATTACCCATGGTTTACTTCATCCCATGAGGACATGGGGTTTGTGTATGTTTCACCTATATGTATGGGTGAAGTAAAAAAATCTGTTTTTGAGGGTAGCCATAACGGCCAATACTATAACGTCGATCGGATCGCTCGCGTTTTTCCTCCTTCGGTGTCGTGTGAGAGTTGCAATTGTGTCTGCCGCCGAGCCGCGTAAGCTGCCGGAAGAATGCAAGGAACGGAACCAACCCACCGTTTCTCGTATTCCTTGCGAGCATTCCTCTTATTATGGCAGATATGACTGCGAATCATATTCCCCTTATCAGATCTATTTCCTGGGGATAGTTACCTTCAAAGGTTCGGTGTAAACATCTACCTACCTCATCGCATTGAGATCAAAAGAAGTAAACGGGGGTAAGCGGCCAAAGGTAGATTGAAAAAGGGGAAGGAACCCATTAATAGTGTCCTGTTAACACCGGAAGAAGTCGCGGAAACCTTTTTAATTGATTGGCTGCATTTTGAGGTGTACGGGTGTCCGAATAGGCGTGTTTCCTTTGAGTCTACAAGTTGTACTATAATAAAAGTACCTATGATTGATAGAGTGCGAGAATTCTAGTCAGGCTTGGTAGATTGTAAGTTACGAGATCGTCAACTAATATCCGCGATGAACAGTGATACAGATGCGTGAATATTATAAAATTGACTTTTCTCTAGCATTCAGTTCTACACCTATGGTCCGCCATACTAACTTCATCTTACTCATCCGAAAGGTAAACCACGCCAAAGAATTGACTCTAAGTCAGTGCCGCTCCTAGGCGTAGCTTTGATAATGCATAACCTCTTTCCAGGTATACAATCGTTGAGTTTCATCGTAGAACATCTAATGGCAGGCAGCGACTCGACATGGCCCTCAATAAGGTAACTCATGAATAAAAGGTTAAGTATAAAGGCTAACAAGATGCGGTGTCTCAGGCAGAATCTCAAAAATATGTATCATTTGTTTGAATCGAATCATAGTTGTACCAGGCAGTAGAACAAAATATGAGATCCATAGTCTCAATTTTCCAACTTAAGAGAAAGATTCATGACTGGCCCTAACTAGGTAGTTAACCTTAAAGCCATTTGACTATTGTGTAACTCCTTATTGCCTCGGGGTTTCATTCTTCAAGCTGTGGTTATTTTCACTCCTTTCACACACTAATTCCGAAACATGCCAACTGTGCAGGCGACTGGTGATTAGTGCAAGTATAGCTGGGAGTAACTGCCTAGTGTATGATGGCACCAGTAGCTTTACGATAAATCGAACCTGGAGCGACAATTGTCACAGTATACCTACCTGGTATGCATGATTTTTTAAGTAAAACTCTCCATGCATATTAATTCTTACATGTACTTGCTGGGGACTGTCCAATTTTCGTTCATTCTGGCACGCTCAAGCAACAGTCAATCTTTGCCATAAGTGCGCCCTGCTTGCTAGTCAGGTAATACATACCTTGACAGGCGGCAGCAGGGCGATTTCGTTCAGTGGGTTCAATAACAGTGTACCTCTCGCCTACAGGGATACGTGGATATATGCATACATGCGTAAGGCAGGAATTGTGCAACTATAGAGTAGGCCATTTCATCCCCTCTCCAGGTTGGTGATTCGAAGCCCTTAGCCCCACTAACCAAATAGTATAGGTCTGCTGATTAGCGATAAGAAGAGATGTTACAGGGGAGAGACCTCTTAAAACAGGTCTCTTTATCCTTGATCCCTGTATATGTATACTCCATGAGCAGTTGCTGGGGTCCCACAGCACTTGGCTCGCCAAACAATCTCGTTGTTTTTTTAGTGGGACCGTGACAGGGGACTTTGCTCGAGTCCACCTGGAAGCGGCCCAAAACTCAAGGCTCAGGCACATGTACACAAGCTCACTGCTGTCCGTGCAGACCTTGCCAATTGGTATCAAGAGGGCTTCGTGGTCATCTTCGTGGTCATCTTCGTGGGGGTGAATGTCTTGTCGCAGTACAAGCCAAGGGTGTGAGCATGAATAATAATGTCACAAGGGGGCTTGCGCACATCGTTATTATGAAATGTATGGACCACGTCGAGAGAATGTCCTTCTGAGAGAGTACGTCGAGATAGTATGAATAGGCCAGTTGGCGGTATCTGGGAGCCTTTAATGGGGGGCACGCGTGCCGGTCAAAGGTTTCCTATTTGATTGGCGAATTCACTTCCTAGCCCTAAGGATGGAAAGTGCAAGTCCCAGCCGCTAATTTCCAATTGCAGTTGCTCTTTCCGTCGCTTGTAATTGAAATCAAAAATACAACTATCTCTCAGCTATCTAAAGCCCCACAATCTCACTATTCCTCTATCTTTACACATTCAACTTTCCTACCATCGACGCGTTTTTCACGCCATACAACAAACCGCTTCACGATGGTATCCACTCGGGATACCGACCCCGATGGGGCTGCCGACGATTCTATCCCGACCAACAACCCAACTGCCCAGGGCGGCATTCCGAATATTCCCATGCCAGATCTTGCCAGGTTCGAGCAGCAGCCTGGACCTTGGCACCCACCGCATCAGGCCCGCCGCGGCGGGGGGCAGGGGAACGGCCGCCTCAATCGTCCGACTCGTCAAAGACCCCTCCGTCCCGATGATCCGCGCGTCATCGTCGAGGAGTTCAAGCGCGAATTCGAGGACGACGAGCCTTTTCCCGTCGCCATGGAAAGCCCGGATAGCAAGCAGGTCAAGACATGTTCCGCATGCGGCGACGAATTCCCGGCGGATCATCTACAAGAGCTAGATTGCAAACATTACTACTGCAAGGACCTCTGCTTGGAACACCTCTTTATGGTAGCTTTCGAGTCAACCCCCTTCCGACCGGTGCGCTGCTGCAATGAGATCTCCGAGCAGCAACTACGGGAAATGTGCTTCTTCTTACCGGACCAGTTGATGGCTTACTCGGTCAAAGCTGAGGAGGCTCGAGCCTCGGTTGACAAGCTCTATTGCCACAACCCGTTGTGCGGCGCCTATATCCCCCAGGGAACACGCAATCGCCGCGTCGGGACCTGCATCCGATGCCATCGCAAGACGTGTAAATCTTGCCGTCAGAAGTCACACTTTGGTGCTTGCGACACTACCGCACAAGACGCCGATCGCCAGGCACTGGAACCCGTCTACCGGTTAGCCAGAGAGGAAGGCTGGCAGGCTTGTCCGAAGTGCTACAGCCTCATCGAGAGATTGGACGGATGTTCGCATATGAAGTAGGTTATTCCAATTGGTACGAGTCTTCGACGGAACTGGATCCTGAGCTAACATGAGCTGCCTTTTTAACACTCTAGTTGTGAATGCGGCCAAGAATTTTGCTACGACTGTGGGCAAGCGTTGGACAGTGATGACGGGCATGCCTGCATTGGAGCGCGGTAGTCTACCAAATTTGCCCTCTTTTCGATGCGACCGTCTGCGAATGAGTTTCGATTTTTCACGCTATTGAGATACCCACATCGACCTGGAACATAGCAGGTGGTTTGCTATAGGCTAGGCACACATAAGGATATATGCATGGGGATCAGGAGCATATCAAAATGTTCGATCACGGATCTGGGCATCATGAATATGGGAGTTGAGGAGTTGTCATTGGTCCCGAGGGGGTTTGACACCGGTGGCGGGGCTACCATAGCATAGCAAGGTACCTAGGTAGTTTCAGGAACGAATTACCGATTTAGGGTGTCTGCTTTCATCTCATTCGCTACCGTCAACTAGCCCTACCCATGTTCGCCATACATGGGATGCGTATGCAGATCATATTCTGACTCATTTCTTTTCCTCCAGTTCCTCCACGTATATGCCTACATTGGAAAATTCGTTCGCACCCATCTAATCCTCTAGGTTAACATGTTTGTAATATAGTGCATGGCCCATCCGCATAAGCTCCGATCACAACCAAATATTGCCGAACCTTCCCGACCCGATGACAGGATCCCTACCTAAGGTAAACCTCAAACATTGGCTCGAAAATCGAAAGAAGCCCAAATCTAGTAACGAAGACCTGATCACAAGACCTTCAATCGAATTCTCAAAGCACGCGTGTAATTTCATATTGCTAAGATAGCATCAAACCCGGGCCGGATGCAACCACATTCATTACGTATTTCATCCAGTCTCAGCATCCATCCAGTCGTCCTACCATTCCTAACCGGATTAAAACCAGCAAACCGTTGAACGCCAACGTGACTATCATAAGATGAGAACCCAAACGACACCTTGTTTTAGTCCTATACAGTGCTCCAACTACCATGTGCCCAGTCAGAATACCCACAACAACAGAAGCCAAGAGCAGCTAGCAAACGCAGTCTATTTTATCCCCGTTCAGCTCAGTCCACCACCAGCCCCTCCAGCGTCTGCATGGCCTTCGTCCCCTCCTTCTCGAACGCGGTGACCATAGCTTCGCACTCGAGTCTGAGCTTCTGCTGGGCCTCTTCGGCGTTGTGGTGGATCCACTCCTCGACCGTCATGCGCTTCTCGGGGCTCGTGATGTCGGCGCCGCCCTTCAGGAACTTGGCCGATGCCAGGCCGTTCTCCTTGTCTAACTCGTCGAAGAGCATCTCCACGTCGACTCCGTTCCACGGGGCGGTGCTTTGAAGACCAGCCAGGATATTTCGCTTGGACGGCGACGTTCGCACGGGCGTGACAGCAACGGGAGCTAATACGACTCGGGTGCTCTTCGCTGTTTTGGACGGCTTCGAGGACGGCGGCTCGTTCTCGGCATCGGAAGTTTGTGGCGATGGAGATGGGGATATTGTTGCCTGCTTAGCAGCTGGAGCTGGAGATACGATGTGCGCTTTAGGTGTTGCTGGGACCTTGAGCTCATTCGACTCGGTCGGGGGTGGAGGCAGCGGCTTGTCTGTCGCAGTAGAGGCGGCCGCAGGAGGTTGTGGAAGAGGCTTGGGCTCTGAAGTTGGTTGTTCCTTTGAAGCTTTAGCAAAATCCTTGCGCTCAACTTCAGGTGATCCCTCGACTCTAGCTTCTGAAGAGAGCTCATCAGCCTGAGGGTCTGCAGATACTGCCGCAGCCTTCTTGCTAGGCCGACCGCGCTTCTTAGGAGCGGGGTTTGATGATAAGCTGGTTCGTACCACCGTCGCATTGCTCACAATGCTGACGTCGTGGCCCTCGGCCAGTTCATCTTCATCGGCGGCAGCCACCTCAACGATTGGTTCGTGTTCTGGTTCGGGCTCGGGTACTGGTTCCGCGACTTGTTCTTTTGCTTTCTTAGTTGTCTGCTTCGAAACTTTCCTGGTACCAGCTTTGCGGCCCTTCTTGGAAAGTGGAAAGGGTTCCGGTTGATCTAATTCCATCTCAGTTTCTAGCGCTTCTAGCTCTGCATCCACTTCGGCTTCATCGATCTGGGGAGGCTCGGGATCGAACATGGCATGGTCATTAGGTATTTCGTCTTGACTCGCAGTAGATATCTTCTTCGTCGCAGCTTTCTTGCCTTTTGGCTTTGGGGGGGCATTCCGGTCGGAATCGGAATCGGCCGCGATATTCTCGTCATCTGATAATGGCCGATCAAGGTCAGCTTGTAGCTGTCGGTCGAGTTCTTCATCATCTATTAAGTGGGCGGCATCTTCGTTGACAGAGGTAGTTGAGACGGTCGATGTTGTCGACACCTTTCTTGTATTGCGGGAGTTGGCTGTTCGGGTCTTCTTCGCCTTTGCTTTTGACTTGGGCGCAGGCTCTACGTCATGCATCTCTTGGTCAGGCTCCTGCTCAAGCACAGACGCGTCGGCAGTGTTAGCCTTTTTACCACGTGTGGCTCTCTTCTTAGCAGCAGGGGCCTCTGCTGTCGTTAGGACCGAATCTTCGACAGTGTCACTAGTTCGTTTACGCCCACGAGTGGGCTTCGGGGGCGGCGGAGGTGCGGGCTCTTCCTCTTCGGGCTCATCTTCAAGTACCTCGACGGCTTCTTCCTTCTTAGCTCTAGTCTTTTTGCCTTTCGCCGCGACGCCCTTCTTCGCTCTAGCACGTTTTGTACCTCCTTGGGTCACAACAGATGTAGTAGTCATCACACTATCTTCGTGATCGGCGGTGTGTTCGAGCATGGATGTCATGTCGGACGCGGCCGTTGTGGCAATCGACTGAGCAGAAAGTCGGGATGCTTGGGAGGCTCTAGCTCCCTTGCCTCTACCCTTCTTCTTACCAGGGCCCTTCTTATACTGATCCATTAATGAGAAGAATTGGCAGTCCGGGGATCGTTTGTGATGCTCGTCCCTATTGCCGACTATTAGTAAGAGAAAAGATCTACGTAGACCGACTTTCTTACCAGGGGTTGTCTTTTGGTTCCCACCCATCAAGAGCAAGGGAACAGTAGGTACACGTTGCCATGTCGTTTGATTCGCCAGTGGGCGTGTATTTCCATCCCGATTCCACAAGCTAATGCAAAGTTAGCATGATTCGTATGGAGGGATCTCGGCAAGAACACACCTGCTTGGTCTTGCACTTCCAGCCTCGCTTCCCTTCATGTGGCCACCGTCCGGCAAAGGTTGCTTTCCGCGCTTCAGCCATCTTGGTACTGCTAGGATCGTCCAACGCGTAATCACCCAATCCCGCGTCAATAGCTGCTACCACTGCCCATCCGCAATGTGGAGATAGACGCAGGTGCTCTTCTAACGGGTTGTCGTCTCCTTCCCATCCTGCAAACGGTTTAAGACAGAGGAAACACACGGTATTGTCTGGAGCCTCGGGGGTCGGTTCGAAATAGAAGCCGGCGGAAGCAAACTGCGATAGAGAAAAGGTCAATCCTTGGTTGAGACTCCATATGCATGCGCGGTAACTTACATATGCCGGATCCAACTGTTTGTGTGGCCATGCGATCGCTTTCGGGGCTTTGCCTTTGGCATTCGAAGGCCGTCGCGCGGCAGGTTGGGCAGATTTGAATGTAGCTAGTCTGCCTTCGTGGGTAAAACAATGATCGGCCATCTCGTCCATCTCCATGGTTGCTAGATCAGCTCCGTACAAGAGCGACGCGGAAGGGGGAATTAATCAACCAAAACCGCGTCTATATCGCGAGCCCTAGAGTGGTTGCGCGTCGCGAATGTCTTTTTAGCAGTTGTTGGAGGTTGTGTGCGATAGATGGTTCTTCGAGTCTCGTAGAAGTTGGCAGCATGAAAGTAAGAATAACGAAAACAGGTAGAAGTGTGAAACCCTGTAGTAATTGCTCGGCGTTTGGTCAAGATACAATTGCGGGATGCGGCCCGGGTGCAAGATTGTGAAGCTAAAAGTCGTTAATCGGTTCTATTGGCCGTTGGGACCGCGTTCTGTTTACTTTTCGGGACCCACAGGTCGCATTGAGCACAGTTCCAAGGTTCGACGCACCATTACGTAAGACTCTACTCCCCACCATCACTAGCCACGATAATAGCCACATAATGCTGCTTTATGTCATACTAAGCTGGGCCTGGGGCTCTTTAATTTGGTCTTTGTATGTTCGCACGTCGGTCGATACATGTTTCCAATGCTGACAGCCAGGTAAAATGTACTGTGGATTATATTCGAACCTTGATGACCCTTGCACCGGCTTGTATTCGGTATGGTATTCTGATTCGATTCCATAAGTACTTACCTAACGGTCAGACAATAATGTAACCCCTGCAGCCTTGTTACTAATAGAAAAGAGAAAATTGTCAGGTTCATAACTGACATCCCCTTAACAGTTATCTTTAGTACATTGAAACGCAGCTACATATATGTCCAAGATAATCGGCAGGAATGTACATGTACTCATCACACCGAGATCTTCGATGCTTGTTGGTGCTTTCATACATGTTAAGATCTGCAGGTACAGACCTCGGGACGCGCCCGTTTCTAACAGGTGGTCTATCAGGGTAACGTCGCCTTCGCTCATTGGACCGATAAAAAAATCAGCATCAAGTCCTACCTCCACATCTGAGGTAAGCCGCTGACTGATATTGTTACCGATCTTTGATATTGCCGCTTCTCCCCAGACTTTCTTTCTATCCACCTGCCTGTTATGTAACAATAAGGCTGAGCAAGGCTTTGCGAAGCTAACCTTCTTTCTACTTAGCTATTCATTATATATACCAGGTAACTAATGTGCAAGTTACCTGAGGGACCGACAGCTTTAATATGAGTGATGCCTTAAGATCTTATACCGAAACTCATCTTCCCGATTACCAAAGGTCCATTTAGACAATTATTGCAAGATAACAGATTGTAGTGGTAGTGGGACTACTTAAGGTACATGGATACCTAGATTATTTGAACTGGGCTCACCTAAGATGGAAGTCCAGACTCGTCGCGCGAAAAGCTCGAATAGGCTATTCGGGTGAGCCTTAAGGATGACATATTTGCTGACCTAAAGGCGATATTGAACATTTCAGCTACATAAGATGTTCCAGCTTCTTGGTAAGATTTAACCTGAGTCTGTCGAGACAAAGGTGCTGAGCCCTGGAAATGGTTGATCATATGGCTCTATTGCTAAGCTAGTCAGCAATATTACAGGCGCTTCCAAGGGGTTCGCCGACACGGTAAGGAGTCAGCAAATGAAGCATCACCGAGCCCATTTTGGAAGGCAACTCACCTTGTAGAGTGGTTCTTTTCGGTTAGGGCTCACTACAAAATAGGGAAGAAAAAGAAATATAGAGGCAGCCCAGTCAACATGTGGCAATCCAATATTATCAATACAGACCACATGATGATGTGATCATGTAGCTTCCAATCCTGGCGGTATTGGTATTAGCTCTCACTATTGGATTGATCATGGCTAAATCGAGAGACTCAAAACGCTCGAAGATGTCTACAGGCGATGATGCCCATGACAATAGGGGTCAAAGAACAGATATATAAGGATGGCGATGCGACCGCCATAACCAGAAGATATTGCATAGAGCAACAGTCATCAACAGCAAGCTTAACCATCACTATTAAACACACTTTCTATACTCCCCAACACCAATAAATCAATCACAATGGGTTTCACTCACTACTCCGGCCCTGCCTCCAGCTTCCCTCCCATGAGCCAGTGGAAGTCCTTCGAGGAGATCTTCAACGCCAACAAGTCCGCCATGCAGCAGACAGGTGACACTGGCGAGGACATTGGCCGCATCTGGAACGCCGTCACTGAATGCGCCAAGATTGGTGTTGAAGAGCGGTAAGTTTTCAGCTCGGACAGTAAAGAAGGACCACGGCTAACACGATTTGAGTGTCATCTTTGCCATCATCATGCAGGAGAGCACCGGCAATGTCGGTGTCCAGACCACCTTCAACAACGACGGACACTCCACCGCCGGCCTGATGCAGTGCGACGGCAGTCCTGGTTTCCCCGGCCAGCACGGTCTCTCTCAGGTACATGAACACAACTTCTTCCTACTCCCTTGCCCCTGAGCCCCTAAACCCTTTTCATAATCTGCCTCATACTGACTAATACGAAAAGGACCAAATCACCTCCATGGTCCGTGCCGGAACCAACCACTTCAAGCAGAACCTGAAGGACTTCGGCAACACTGACACCGCCGAGTGCATCTATAAGGCCCTGCGCGAGTACAACTCTGGCTCCGTCAACGAGAACGACCTCAGCGATGGACGCGGCGCCACCGCCAGCTACGTCTCCGACATTGCCAACCGTCTCCTCGGCCGTACCAACTAAACTAATCGCACCCCAAGCGGCGAAAGAGTAAATTGCAGAAACAGAGGATAGAGATTGTATGAAACTTAGGGTTGGGTTATTTACTTCGTATAGCTGGATGAATTTATATGATTAGAACTTGTTTTATGAATGGAATTCCCAACGTTATCGATGCAATCAAAGATGCGACTTTGGAGGGTGTTAATCTTGTACCTTCCAAAACCTGAAGCATTAATTAAGTGGGTGAATTCGAGCTTTGGTACTCTCTCAAGAATGTCTTAACCATGGCCTTGGGCCCATGGACATATTTAAAAAGGTCATCAGTGAACCTCGTGAACCGACTGAGGAGGGGGCAAAAGCGAAGTATCGCGCAGTCAAATTAGTGGCCCATTCATTGGCCCAAGTCTACCACTTCATGATCGAAGCACAGGTGGAATACGGGGTCCTGCCGACGAGGCAAGCAATCGTCTTCCTCAAAGTTGATTGGGATAAGCTGACTACATTGGACTACCATCGAGCGACCCTCAGCTTAGACGTGCCGGCTTCTTCCATATTCAAAACTATGGTCGGCCAGATCGTGACGTTCTCAAAGAGGAAGACGAATTCTTGGGCAGGACGACTATCAGGAGGCAACCAAGAAGATACGTAGAGGGATAGCGAACGATGCGGAGATACTTCGAGCTATTCTAGAGACCGAACGGACAGAACAGTCTGCTTCGAGCCATCACCCAACAGCTTAGAAACACGAAGGCGCAGGCTCGGAGGCCTCAGGGCGCCGTACCAACGGCAATACAAACTCGATGAGATTCAATGATCGACTAGAAGCTTCAAAGAACCCGGGCGGCTACTCGGATATATATTTGGGTAGGGTGGTCAGGGAATCGCCGAGGTCTTCGGATGAGGACGAAACCGATAGTCCGACATTGAATCGACTGACAAATCCCACCTAGACAGGCGCACGTGGTGGGCAGAACACTACTCGATAACCTACCCAGAGCCATAGAAACTCGTCTTCGAGCTGTCCGCACTGCACGCAGAAATGCTTCCTTGGACTTGTTGCAGACAAAATCCTCGACGACGGTTGCCCCAAAGTCATGCTTCACCGACGACAAAGGAACGCCGACTTTCATCCTGTTAGGCACTTCGAGTGGTTTCGGCTTCAAAAGAGCAACTTCGTAGAACGTTGGATGATGGAATTACGCCCCTTGACAAGCATGGAGCACGGGGGGTGACATTTCTAGTAACCTTGCTCGACTACGGCTATACGTTTATCGGCAAAGGCACGATCAGCGCGTTTGTCCCAGACCTTAAGCATGAAGCCGCTGTATATAATCGCCTCAAGCCTAGGCAAGGCATCGACGTCCCCGTTTTCCTTGGCGCGGCGGATCTTCGCGAGATATCCTCGCTACCGACAAGGCAGCTCAACACATCCTTTTTAATAGGTAACGTCATTAAAGCATGGCAGAGCCATTGTTACTCTCAATACAAGCTGACTCTTCTCATCGACACTCCACCGAGCAATGGCATAAAAGCAGTAGTGGTGCGAGTATTACGCTGGGTCAAAGTATTAATGTCAACCACAAGCGGTTATATATGAAGGTACCCGGTGGGCATATAATAGATAGGAAGCAGTGTATGTGCTGTTACATAACCTTGGACAAAAGCAGTATGTTGTGAGCATGTTTGTGCTATGGACATGTAAGTGTCGCTCCTTTAGTTTTTATATTGTAGAGTGCCAGGCTAAAAGGCCCCTCAGATAATCTGCTCCGACTGTGACTCAGGTAAAAGTATGGCTACTCGCTGTCACGCCAACCATTCCAATATACGGAGTGCTCAAATAATTACGCTGGTAAACAAAATGTGCGAAATCTAGAGTTCACTTGTTTTATTTATAAGCCCGAGGTGCCGCCTAAATGCAGATGATTAAGAAGATAACCATGTGTAACACCTATAAGGGAGTGATACGGAAGAACCGAAGCAGGATGACGAAGGATATGAGTCGGAGAATGTGGAATAGGTGGATAAACGGGGTGAGCCGACTATATTTATAATGCTCGAAGCGCCCGGTGGCACCAGGGTATGCTTATCAGACAAAAAACCTTCTAGGCACCTCATGTAGACGGGCGAGTATGTTACACAAATAGATCTACACGCCTCGCGAGCTTCAAAGAAGATCCGCAAGTTTGTGTACTGCTTATGTCGAGACCGGTACAGTCGGGTATGTTTAGTTCTAGACCGCGATCCTTCTGCGTAGACAACTAGCTACTTACACGGCGGGTAACAACCTAAACCTCACGGTCGCGAACCGAGTCCACATCGTTGAGCCACAGTGGAACCGGTCGGGAGAGGAACAAGCCGTGCCGCGAGCCCTGAGAATGGGCAAGACTAGAGAAGTCACGATCACCCGATACGTCATGGAGAAAACTGTAGAGCAGGTGAGATGCCAGCTTGATATCTCTAGTCTGATTTCAATCGCGACTAATTTCTTGAGAATATTGTCGATCTCCAGCAGAAGAAGAAGCTTGCCAAGGTCACATTTGACACAGGGGCGGGGGGATGCATTTCCGGGACACTTGAGGTGAGATAACTGCCGCTGGCTTATAACGCGCTACCTTGTTCTAACAATATTTCAGGACCTCAAATTTGTTCTAGACTTGGGCTCTACGTAGAATGTATATAGAGCATGCGGACTATAAGCTACGAACAAACGGATATCAGAAATCAGATCTCGGTAAAGCTCGTCATGCACATCCAATTCCAAGATAGAGGCTACTACCTCAATACGATGTGGCGTACGCGCAAATTACGTACCTGGTCACATTCAAAACACTAGGTTACGGGGTTGCAACACACTATGACTAAAGGAAACCTACTAGGTCGATGAGAACTCTTCTATCTCAGACCGACACCGAATTTGGGAGACTACCATGTACCCAAGGCCAGAATGATGATGGCGAGGGCTAGAAGAATTAGGACTCTTCCAGATGCCCTTCAGATTTCAATCAAGTATTTCACCACAACACAAAGTATGAAACTCATTCATTTACTAGTCTATAGTTCGCACTTGAGTACAAGTTATCTCCACCGTTTCCGAGTCAAAAACTTCTTCATTTTCCTATGTTATCGTTGTTAGAATCCTTGACGGATATCAGAAGAGTCCTAATCTTTTTGGCCCCGAACTCGGATGGTTGGGTAATTCTAACCTATAAATTTGTGGAATTGCTTGACATACCATGATCTACTACCTGAGCCAAAAGGTAAAATTGTATTTTTAATACCAGGCTTGGATGATTTCTAAATGCATTAAAGATAATTAATAGCATTATCTTTCGATACAGAACTAGACAAGCTCCAAAAATTAAATGGTTCAGCTCATGTACCGGGTAAGAATGAAAGAACAACATGATAGATGTACCACTAGCTTACCGATGTCGATTTTCTGGTTAACATAACATGATAATGATTTGACTTCAGAATAAGATATTGCCTTGACACTATTTCTAATTCCTCGCAAACCAAGATATTGCTATTTCCACACGTCTGGAGATGGTAAGGACCTATCTTTGATTGCACGAGTTAATCGTCCTAATCATCAACCCCTTTTCTCGGAGCTTTGGTCCTGTCTCTTTTTGACAGAAACAGACACTGCTAAATTAACCAACAACTTCTAGATCTGAACTCTTCCGCATGCCCGGAGCCGCTTGCGTAGTGCATTGACGGCAGTTCCACCCTGGTATCTTTCGGATAAACTTTACTTCTTTGATCTTAGACTAGCCCATTCAGCTCCTAGCGGTCTCTGAATATGGTATAGAAAAACCAGGCTACTGGGAGGCTCCGAATTCATGACAGCGAACTAAGGCCATTTACGTAAAATCTCCGCCGCCGTTTGCAACCTGATAATAGCCCGATCGGCTTTAATGCGGACTAGGTGCTTTAGCTAAGTAAGGCCCACGTGGGCCGCGGAGACTTCATAAGTTTTTACTCACCAGTTTCATACCAGGGGTCACAGAGTCACATCGACTAACAGACTGCAGGCAACGGCTGTAACAGGGAGCATGAACGGCTTTGCTATGTACTATGTAGGTGCCGGGCCCACGTTACGAACTTACACGTACCTAGGCTAGGCAATAGGACCGGCAGTGCGTTATTCCCTGCTCTGCCAGGGGCCATCCAATCAGAAAGACCGCGGAACTGTGACCCTGATCGATCGCCAAGCAAATTCTCTTGCCATGTTTATGTTGTACTCGGCGACTCCCCTGGCAGACGAGAACATGCACGGACGCACTTACGACTTACAGGGTGAAGCTTAGGGACGAACAATCGAGATTTCACAGGACATAATGCGAGTCCGGCCACAACAATTTGACATATTAGATACGGCCTAATCCTATCGACGATTCCAAGTGTTGTCTTCGAGGTGGTTCAGGCGATTTTGGAAAAATATTTGCTGCGCGTTCTTTACAGTTTTTCCTAGGATGGAGGGCGCCGTTGAGAATCGTGGGCCTCAGCTCCGAGCTGTTAACTACACCTTTTTACTTCTTTCTCTCGTCACCTTTGCAATGAGATGCGGTGTTCGGTGTTTTATGGTAAAGAATTTTGGGAGGGACGATTGGGCTATGTTATTTGCAACTGTAATACCTCCATCTCCAGCCAACTCGGAAATCTCTAACAAGCATCAGATCTCTTTCGTTCTGTACTGTTCATGCTCACTAGCAGGCATTCATTATGGTACCGGGCATCACAAGTCCGACTTAACCAACGCGAATTACGCACAAGCAGCCGAAGTCAGTTATTCCCTATCCCATCTACCATGTGAAGCAGATGATTGACTTTGGGTAGTTCTGGTGGTTCTGCTACCTTACATATTGCATGACCATGATCTTAGCCAAAGCGTCTATTGCGTTCTTCCTGCTCCGTGTAGCTGTACGGAGAATCCATGTTTATATCATCTACGGGGCGATGGCGCTCACTTTTGTCACCTGCCTGGCGTTTTTCTTTGTAACAATATTCCAGTGCAGCCCGGTATCCTATTTCTGGGACAAGTACACGCAAACTGGAACATGCGTCCCCGACGACGTTATTATTGGTCTGGTGTACCTTTATAGCGCCTGCAGCATCATTACGGACTTCACCTTCGCATTGCTTCCGGCATGGATCATCTCGCAGCTCAAGTTGAAGCCGAGAACGAAACTAGCACTTATTCCCCTGATGGCAATTGGTTGTGTGTAGGTCTTGACTTTTTCACTCTATTTTGGCCCCAACATCACAGCAGACTGACCCGTTCAACAGAGCCAGCTCGGCCGTCGTGGTTCGTTGCGCGTACTTTTCCGATCTCCGAGATCCCGATTTCCTCTACTCAACCGTCGATGTCGCCCTCTGGTCGACCGTCGAGCAAGGCTTAGCTATCTCAGCCGGCAGTCTCGCAACCCTCCGCCCATTGCTTAAGCAGGTGGGCTACAAGTTTGGTATCACGACGAGGCCCTCGGGTCCCGGATATGGTAAAATGGGAACTACAGGAAACATCGGTAGCCGCACGGAACCTACCAGCCGACGACGTGGGAGTCAGACTGCGGTGGAGGCACTACATCTCGATACATACACCAAGTTCAGTTCTAAATGCGAGGCCGGAACAAACCAGCACATAATCCGGGAGTCCCCGATGGGAGGAGGAGGAATCTCCATGGGGAGAACATACGAGATTAGCTCCGAATACGTGGATCCAGCCGAGAAGACATCAGCAACCAAAACGGAGCACAAATCGAAGCGATTTTCAAATCCGTTGAAAATGGCCAGCCCCTCCCGGCGACAGCAACGTCAGGACAGTGACAACGAGAGCATAGAGGCATTGCAGTCAGAATCATCAATGGAGGCAATAGAGGGTAACGAGCATGCCGTCCCCAGGAGTTTTCTGTCGGTAGATTCCAACGGAGGCAAATAGAAGGCAATTGGCATTACTGTGTGGCTGTTATATTTAATTCAATCGGCGCCCATTGGAGGCATTGGTAGGAAACTGTATCTACAAGAATTGATTCATTCCTTTGTGTCTGTGACACTTAACGCTGCTCCCTTTCATCCCGTTTCAAGATCGCCATCCACGAGTACTCACCCTACTGAGGAAAGACTTGCAATATTCGACCTTGTCTAACCATACTAGATTGCCACATAGTGTACTTTTATGGGTTTCTTTTTTTTTTTTCCTTGATTTGATTCACATAATGATATTCCAGTTTAGTTGTGAAAAGCTACTCATCTCGGGACTACTCTTGACACTACTAGACTAGTCTCACTTAAATCCCGCGTCGTTGTATTGTAGTGGCAAAACTGTCCAGCCCATGGTGGAACCTGCGGAATCCTGCCGCATGGGCTCCACAATGGCATCGTCGGTTTGATCTTGGTATCGTTCATTTTGCCCCGTGAGATATGCTTGTCCTCAAATCTCTGAAACGAGGCAAGATCTGAGGGACTAGAGTAAGTCCCCTAACCTAAGGAACTAGAGTAAGCCCCCTTTCACAGAAGAGAAAAGGCATTTTAGAGTGAAAGCGTTTACGGCCACTTGGTAATTTGTCTAACCTACGTAGTTAGTGAGAATCTTGGGTGGAAGCTTGACTGCTAGGTGGTCATACTAACTACTTTTAAGCTTTCTATGATCTAAAAGCACCCTAGTTACACATCAAACACATCTTCTCTCATGATATGTATTCCTAAAAAGGGTGGTAGGCATGCCGGGAACGTAAACCGCCGGTTAGTCTTGACAACGGCGTCCGCCCGTGGCGGAGCTTCCCATACTGTCAAGATCCCAGTTTCTAACTAACTACAGTTGCATGACATACCAAGACAAGCTTTTGCATAGGTCACTTATCTCCACACACCTCCAAGCTTTCTCCACTACCTCCCCCGGGGAATTTACAACGTTCTTGAAATGGTGATCTGAGCTGGTGATCATAGTGTGTAATCTCCGCATGTTACACCTCACCAGCCTAGTCGTGTAGCTATGTGACTGTGACAAGGTACTGAAATTGAAGTTATCCACACTGGCATATGCCTTGTCTGCAGCGAGGCGGTCAAGTCGATGCTTGCCTCCTTAATTGGGATTCCAAGCTGCTCTACGGCCCAGACCTCAGAGATGGCGATGGTCAATGCTTCCAAGATGTCAGGCTTATAAGGGGCCTCCCCTCCCCGTCCTTGCTGAGAATGAAGTCGCTCGACTAAAGACACAGACAGCATTGGCATTCCAACTGCATACATTCCTTTCGCCATGCGTGTGTCCCAACTTTCCGGCCTTCTGGCCGCTTGCGTTACATTCGTTCGAGCTGTTAACCTGACGGGTTACGAGTATGTCGTAGTCGGCTCAGGTGCCGGCGGCGGTCCTGTAGCCGCCCGGCTTGCCATGGCCGGTCACAAGACCCTCCTGATCGAAGCCGGCGACGACCAAGGCGCCAATATCAACTATACCATACCCGCCTACAATGCCAAGGTGTCCGAAGATGAAAAGGTATCCTGGGACTTTTTCGTCCGCCACTACGCCGACGACGAGCAGCAAGCCCGCGACTGGAAGACGAGCTACGACACCCCCGATGGTTCCATCTACACTGGTCTTGACCCGCCCGAGGGCTCTACCATGAAGGGCACCCTGTACCCTAGAACCGGTACGCTGGGTGGCTGCACCGCGCACAACGCTCTGATCGCCGTGTACCCCCACCGCTCTGACTTCGAGTACATTGCCAGCCTCACGGGCGACGCATCGTGGTCCCCGGACAACATGCGAACGTACTTCGAGAAGATGGAGAAGAACCAGTACCTGCTCCTCCCCGGCGCCGGCCACGGCCGCGACGGCTGGCTCACGACGGAGAATGCCCCCCTCAGCATCCCACTCGGCGACCCGGAGCTGCTGTCGATGCTGACGGGCGGCGCGTTCGCGCTCGGCAACCTGACGGGCAGCGTCTTCGACATCGCCAGCCTGGTCGCCGGCGACGCCAACGCCGACACCGAGAGCCGCGACAGGGACCCGGGGTACTACCAGATTCCCCTGTCGACCAACGACGGCCGCCGGACGGGCGCGCGCGAGTTCGTCGTGGCCGTCCGCGACGCCGTGAACGCCGACGGCACCAAGCGGTACCCGCTCGACGTCCGACTCAACTGCCACGTCACCAAGGTCGTCTTCGACGAGACCACGACGCCGCCGACCGCCACAGGCGTGGAGTTCCTCGACGGCGCGCACCTGTACAGCGCCAGCCCCCTCAGCGGCGGCGCCGCGGCCGGCGTCCCGGGCTCCGCCACCGCCTCCCGCGAGGTCATCGTCGCCGGCGGCGTCTACAACTCGCCGCAGCTGCTGAAGCTGTCGGGCGTGGGCCCCAAGGCCGAGCTCGCGGCCTTCGACATCCCCGTCGTCGCGGACCTGCCGGGCGTCGGCACCAACCTCCAGGACCACTACGAGATCTCGGTCAACGCCAAGATCCCCAACAACTGGACGGCCCTCGAGGGGTGCACGTGGTCCTTCCACGACCAGGCCGACCCCTGCATCGACCGGTGGAACAAGCCGGTGCTCGGCGACCGCGGCGTGTACGCGTCGGCGGGCCTGGCGGCCACGATGCTGTACAAGAGCAGCGTGACGGCCGACGACAGCTTCGACGTGTTCGTCTTCGGCGGCCCCGTCAACTTCCGCGGCTACTTCCCGGGCTACAGCGTCAACGCCACCGACCTCCACGACTGGTTCACGTGGGCCATCCTCAAGGCGCACCCGCGCAACACCGCCGGCAGCGTCACCCTACGGAGCGCCGACCCCCTGGACACGCCCGAGATCGTCTTCAACTACTTCGACACCGGCGCCGACCAGGACCTGCAGGCGCTATACGAGGCCATCGAGCTGGCCCGCAGCGCCTACGAGCGCCAGCTCGTCCCGACCATCGAGATGATGCCCGGTAACGCGACCAGTACCGAGGAGGAGATCAAGCAGTACGTTCGAGACGGCACCTGGGGCCACCACGCGTCGTCGACGTGCCCCATCGGTCCCGACAACGACCCTATGGCCGTGCTGGACTCGAAGTTCCGTGTGCGCGGTGTGCAGGGACTCCGCGTGGTCGATGCTTCCGTTTATCCTCGCATCCCAGGTACGTTCACAGCTGTGAGCACGTACATGGTCGGAGAGAAGGCCGCGGATATTATCTTGAGCGAGCTTTCCAGCTGAAGATGATTAATATGGCAACCTTCGGGTGTTAGCAGCTCCGTCCCATTGAAAGGGGTAATGCCATTGGGCTTTTATATATGATCACAGCCTAATTGTACTTGTAAAGAATTAGTAGCATTACGTCTACTGCCGTTGTATCTGGGCCTAAAAACATCCAAATAACGTGCAGAATGTAAAGTTAATTCACAACAAGCAATAGTGTCACTGAATAATGAAACAACGCTTGAATGTTCCTGGAGTGCTTCGCAGAAATCATAGGGGTAATGCCACTGGCAAAATAGCGGGAGTTACGATGATGGTGAAATCATTTGGTTTTTTTCAGGCTGTCCTAAGCTAACCTACCTACCTGGTAGCTTTGATTAGCTCCCTTCGGATCATCTCAACAGAAAGAGAGGAGCCCATCAATGCAATACCATAGGTCAACTCCGCGGGGACTAGTTCCCTATATAATAGTCAACCGAGGGTCTACCCGTCTGGTAGGTGCGTGCAAATCCATCGCATAAGCTTAACTCAGCTCCCAACTACGCGAGCCAAAAATTCCATAGCCTTGACCGCCCGATAGAATGTCTCATGCAGCGCCAGTAAGTGCGACAGCACCAAGGCCAAGCTCAGCGTAGAACGCATCACTGTTGGGCTTTCTGCCCAAGAACTGCTCGAGCGTCAACATTTCGTCCTGACTGCCACCGCGCTCAAGAACGGTGTGACGGTATCTTCGCCCTTCCTTTCCGTTCATCGGGTCCTTTCTAAAGGCCGAGTAGAACATATCGGTGCTGTAGACTTTCGAAGATAGGTAGCCATAGTAGCCGGCGTCATAACCTCCTACGAGGTGACCGAAAGTGGCTTGGCCGTTACCCCAGGTGCTGTAATATCCAGTCAGTTCATGATCTACCTGGTATGTGCGGTCGCTCGCAGTGTGAAAGCTTACCTCGGCTCGCCATGGGCCTCGGGGCCCTTCAGGCCAGCAATCTCGGTTCGGAGCTCATTGTAAAGTTTACTAAAATCTTGCTTCTCCAGTTCCTCATGAGTAGCAGGCGAGTGCACTGTCATGTCGAAGATGCCGAAATGTAGCTGCCTAAGGTTGAAAAGCGCATCGTTGACATGTTTGGTAGAGATCAGCTTCTCAATCAACTCATCGGGGATATTCTCTCCAGTCTGGTAGTGACCTGAGAGGGCCTTTAGCTGACTAGGCGTCCAACACCAGTTCTCAAGCATCTGACTAGGGGCTTCGACGAAGTCTCTAACGGTCGATGTCCCGTGGAATCTGCTGTATAATGTACGACCCGCTAGATCGTGGATACCGTGCCCCAATTCGTGGAATAGCGTGACGACCTCCTCATGCTTCAATAGAGAAGGCTTCTCTTCCGTGGGCTTGGAAAAGTTGCATACCAGAGCTGTGGCAGGATATCTACGCGACCCATCCTTTCTCGAGAAACCAGGTTGAATGTTGAAGTTGGCAGCATGGCCATACTTACCCGGTCGGGGGTGTAGGTCTAGATAGAGATATCCAACGAAGCCATCGCCCTCCGAGCTGTCATTCCAGACGGAGAAGATAGTGACATCCCCATGCCAGGAAATGTCTTCGGATTTACCAGTCGGGGATAGTCGTTTTCGCTCGCTTGCGTCTAATTCAACAAAGACTAAACCGAAAAGCTCCTCGAAGATGTGCAGCATGGCCCAAACGGTGCTTTGCAGCGGAAAGTACTCGGCAATCTTGGTCTCGTCGATGTTATATTCCTGCTCCACCATCATGCGGTCATAGAAACGATGATCCCAGAGATAGTAATTACCATCGGGCTTCAGACCACGGGATTCTTCGTCCTTCTTCTTGAGCTGGAGCAGGTGTTCTATCTCCTTCTTGCCTCCTGCTACAAGACGTGATCGAAGGTCTGATAAGAAAGCGTTAACCGTAGCTGGGTCCTTGGCCATCTTCTCTTCTATACGGTATGCAGCATGGTTAGGGTAGCCCAAAAGTCTAGCCGCTTCATCTCGAAGCAGAATGGCCTCTTTGAACAGGGGCACATTCTCGTCGGTCTATAACACCTCATTAGCAAGGTCTGCCAACCGAGACAAAACGCTTCTACTTGTAACACAGGAAGTTGGGATTGTCGTGCACATACCTTATTCTCGTTAGCAATAAAAACCTTCTTTCTAGTCTCCGGGTTCTTGGCAAACTTCAACGCTGGGAAGAGATCGGGGTACTTGAAGGTAAGCTTGAGGAGGCCTTCATTACCTAGCCCGCCTCTTTCCAAACCGTTGACCACATCGCTCGGAACGCCATCCAACTCCTCCAAAGTAAGCCACACGCCTCCATTCTCCTCGTTGAGGTTCTTCTGAAACAGAATAGCGATTTGACTAAGTCGCTTCTTGATGTCTTTGAACCGGTCTCGCTTTGTGCCTTGGGGAATGCCTAGACCATATCTTATGTAGCTCTTGCGTTCCTTCTCGAGCAATCGCAGGCTCTCGGGATCCAAGTCGGGTTCCTTGCTCTTCTGTGCCTGGAAGGCAGCCTCGACGAGTGCGTAGACATCATCGCGCATGTTACACTCGATGGAAAACTCATCCATATGCTTTTCGGCTTCGGTGGAGGCGTTCCGAAGATCGGTGTCGGGGGAGACGTATTGGTAGAAGCTGAGAATCCTAGTGCTCAGCTGGGACTCGTTTTCGTCTACTGCCATGGGTGCTAAAACAGAGGCGAATGTAGCCTTGTCAGTAGGCACCTCAGCAACAAGCTTGTCCAGCAGAGACCGCGAGGCCTCGCAGGCAGCCTTAGCATCGCTGATAATAGACTCCTTCGTGCCGGTAAAGGTCGGGGGAGCTTGCGGAGGGTTCTTGTACTTGTCGGGAGCCATGTTCGCGGTTACGAGGGACCGAATGGCAGTGGTGGAACGGCTGTAAGGTAGAGTCGACGGGGCAGTAGGCCTCGGTCGTATTTGGTTGAGGTACGCGGTAAGACGAGGGAGAGCTCGTGGGGCAGCCAGATTGGTGGCGATAGCGAGCAGAATTATAAGAAGGGGAACTACGACCAAGGTAACAGGGGTAGGGGGTCGATGGCGACTTCTTGTAGTTGCCCTCGAGGTCGCCAGTATCACGAGGGGTCTAACGGCCCAATGGTGCGATATTGGCAAGGGCGAATGGCGCAGGGAATCGGACGCGTATGGGTGAGCACAGCGGGGTAGCTCCTAGCAAGTAGAATGCCACCTGGTGGATTAATGCAGGCAGGAAAGGCACCTAGGTTAATTCGGAAGGTTGGAGAAGGGAGGGTCTGTTCGAATATAGAGGCTTCTGCGGCTAAACACCCCTTTGACCTTTGATGTTGATGCGAGGTGTAAGGTCACAATTTAAACAATTCAATTGATGTTCTACACCGCAGGGACGTAGAGGGGAGCTATAGGAGCTCAAGAACGGTGATCGGTGATCGTGACGAAGACAAGACGACTAACCTTGTCCGGGCCCTTTTTGGCGGGACCTCCTCCGGGATCCCCTTTTTGGTCAGCTTTTGCACCGAAACACACATTTTTACAATCTAGACAACTACTAACTTAAGTGATATCGCACCAGAGAAGATAGGGTTAAATACTAAAGTGACTCATGGATATGTGACGAAGTAAGCTTAAGCTTCGAAGCTATATTCATGTCAGAACTATCGGTAGAAAAGTGATGCGTTGGGTCATACATCAATTCATGCTTAGGTTCCTAGGTAGTTACCTGTCATCAAGAATTTGTATGTGTGTCGGTGTTGCCAGTTCGAATGACTCAAGTATTGAATAAGATTAAATGCGAAATCAGTTTCATTATAGTCGGATTGAACTATTAGCCCGACAGGTTGCTTTCCACTTATCAAATTACCTTTTGTTGTTAATATATTGATATCATACCTGCCCGGTACTTGCAATTACAGGTACTTACTATTTTAGAATGAAATACCATTTATATAAGCTTATTCTCTTCGCAAGATTGTCGCAAGTACAAAGCTAAGTAAGATTCTCATATTGTATCGATCGTCCATTTATTTACTTATTTACCTACATAGTTCTAGCAATCATCATAGGTCCTTGTCACCTGAAGTTTTCTTATTTTTATGTGTTATTTGATGCAAAAGCTGAAAGGTGAGTGCCAACATGGTTATAGGTCCTAAGCTACAGCAGCTGTGGCCCCTCAGTAACCCCTTTACAGCTTGAATGCGGGGGGGTGTGTACCTCTATAACCGGGCTAGATTACTTTGTACTAGGTCACTTTCTCCTAATCCGATGAAGACACATTCATTCCTCTTGCTCAAACTTTTGGATGACTTAGAGTAGCACGATGGTATTTCCCACAAATACTATCAGGCAGGTAGTCAGTAGTATTAAGACATATAGCAACAGCACGAACAGCTTTGAGTCACTAAAAGTAAAAACATGCTTCTTCCAGGAGCTATACCATGCTGTCTTTATTCATGTATATTCCACGTCACCTATGACTACCTAAAGATGGGTATTATCATAAGGGACCTACCTAGGTCCGCCCAATTCGCATAATTCCATCAATCAATGAGCAAACGCCAATGTCATCCTCCCAGCCGTGCCATGTGATGCGATGTGTCGATACCGTCTCGTGTTGCGGGTGCATGTAACAATTTCTACGCCTCCAAACTCCAGCTCCCATCGATGCACGAGGAAGTGTTTTCTTTTTTTTTTAGTTGGCAAGGATAGTTCGGACAAGATCTATCCCACGTTAGCCCCTGTTTAACTATAAAGTCAAACGTGTCGACCATGTACGTACCCGTATAGTTAACTTGTCCCGAGCTGGTGTCGACAGCCTTGAGCAGCTCGTCGACCTCCTCATCCGTCATCTTCTCGCCCAGGTTCGTAAGGATATACTTGAGCTGTCCGACACCAATAAAGCCCGTCATGTCCTTATCGAAGACTTGGAAGCCGCGGCAGTACTCGTCAGGCTCGCCGGGGTCGCGGAAGCCGCCAGGTCGGTTTAGGATTTTAGAGAAGGTCTCGAAATCAACTAAAACAACATGGTCGTGTTAGTAAAATGCCCCTTAATTATGTGTAGTATTGCAGCGAAGCGCCTTGGCCGTTCAATGGTGTCTTTATTACGCTCGTGGATGGCTCGCGGACGAGGGAATCTGCATGGTAAACAATAGGGGCTACTCACAGTCACCACCAACATTGCGCTCCAAATCTCGGATCTCGGAAAGGGTAGGATTTTGTCCGCAGGCGCGTAGGAGGTCTCCTAGGCTGTCAAGGGCGACACGGCCGTTGCCACGCTTATCGAATAAGGAGAAAGCTTCCTTGTAGTTGGTTGAAGCCTGATAATCATTAGCGGCCATGTTGACGAATTCTTTATTATGCTGTCTCTAGCAAAATCTCCAACGTGTCGATATACGAGGTGTGTTAATAGAAAGTGCGAATCCAAGTCGGGATGTGCTGATTGAGGTTTGAAGTTTTTTTGTTTTCTCTGTATGTCGGCAAGTGGGAAAATTCGGAGATCAGGTAAATCAAGTCCGATAGCAAGGTAATTGACAAGTCACCCCTAAGGAATGCGCCGTCGCTTCTCGTTGCTACCAGCGCGATTGTGACCACTGCGAAAGGACAGTTGCTGACTGGCTGTTGATCGCGTAACACCGGCACTAAACCAGGCAGGATTTAGGGGGGGTAACGAGGGGCAAACCCTCTGTTTACTTGTTGAAGAAGTAAGTACAACAAGGGAGTAGATACTCACCATTATGAAGATGTTAGATTGCTGAGATCGGTATAGAATGTCGCAAGCAGTCGAAAGATGATTGTGACGATGTTTCTTGGAGTAGTAAAAACGGTGTACGGGTAAGAAAGTCAATGGGAATGCAACAGTGAAATGGGTGAACCCCCTTAACTTAGCGCCTTGAGAGTCAATGCGTTTGTGGGCGGCCATTGACGGGGCAACGAATCTTGCTGTTGGTATATTCGGCTGATGTTTTTATTTAGGTGCCTTGAAAGCGGGGCAGCTAAACACACCGCTGAAACTTGGAACCTCCCCCCCCCCCCTCCCCCCCTTTGGCTTCATAAATCCAATGCTGGCTTGTATTTAGAATGTACCTATCTCCTAACCTACATAGGTACCTAAGAACTATGAAGCAAGATGTTTCTTGATTTATGCTATGGAAGCAAGCATAAAGTTACTTACCCTTACCGAGGCCATGAAATCTTTAATATTCCCAGAATACAGCATCACCGCCGTCTGGCCATCAGGACATAGGTACCCCAATCATTTTCCACCTCAGCCTCTTGCCAACCTTCACCCAAAGCTTTCCACTCAGGCACAGCATCCACCATCTTATCCCACATGATATCGAGTATATCACCTTCTCCGCCATCCGCTCTACTCTTCGCCTCGGGATGCGCGTCCTTCCAGCCGCTATAGCAGCTGAAAGTCTGCAGATAGCCCACAACCTCTCCCAACTTCATCTTCTTTTTCAGCCAAACTGTTTCCTCCGTCCCTTCCTCACCAGGCTCGTGTTCCAATTTAGTGTAGTCCGTCCAGTCCTCTACAGGAGGCCGCACGCTGCGCAGCAGATCCCGTAGGATGTTCCGTCCGGGCTGCTCCCAGTACGGACCCATCCCCTGCACGCCCGGCGCCACCTCGCCGAATCCGTAGACGAACTCCTCCATAATGCGGGTGGCCTGTTCGGCGCCGAGTAGCACGTTGTCCTTGTATCCCCAGAAGGCTACGGTTCCGCCGGAACGCACCACGCGTGCCAGATTCGGCCATACTTTGCCGTAATTGAACCAATGCGCAGCTTGGCCCGCGACCGCCATTTCCACAGATCCGTCCGGTAAGAAATCCAAGTCCTCGGCGCTACCCTGACGAAACGTGATGCCGGGGTTGGTTGTGGTTTTCTGGGCCTGCTGGATCATGCCCGCCGACGGGTCAATGGCAATCACTGATTTGAAATGCGGCCTCAAGGATCGCGCTATGAGGCCATGACCGCACCCCAGATCCAACAACGTGCCACTGGATGCGGGTAGCTGATGGTAATTCAGAACGGTTCGAAATAGTGATGGGGGGTAAGCCGGGCGAAAAGCTGCGTAGGCCTTGGCCGAAAATGTTGGTCGGCTGCATTTCTATTAGCGAGTCATCTCTGAAAAGGAAGGTAATAACTCACGCGAATGTCGCCATCTCCCTACGACTAAGCTAGCAAGAGTAAGTTGGGATCTGAATCTCAGTAGACCCTGGGATTTGTTGGTGTTATAGGCGTCAGGGATGGGATCCAGGGCGAGATAAGGTACACTCAGCCGCTGTTATCAAGTTGCATTTAGATGTGACTCCCGGGAGCGAAGACGCAATCGATCGGCGCTGGTGGTGCCAAGCGCCTTTATTTAGTGCAAAATGCCCTGATCTAAGTTTCGGGATGAGCTCAACCTTCTTTAACACTGCAAAGAGCAGTCCCATGTGCCATCCCAACGGATTCGTCTAAAGATTACTCGGCCCGTTAGAAAGCACTTTTGACAGTAGTAAAATAAGGCGCATTCCTCTTCTCGTTGAAATTTCCACCAAACATACCACATCAGACCACAATTTTTTATCATCTTCTATTCATCGATGCTAAAGATGGCTACCGAATCTGTTAAAACTTTCTTCAGCTCCCCTCAGTTCGCCGTAGTTGGCGCCAGTACGAACCCCGCCAAGTTTGGCCACAAGGGTAAGGTCCCCTGCCTCGGCATCTCATTTTCCCCCGATCTCGGCAGCAAGCGGGCCCAGTTATGGTGAGCCAAGTACCAAGTGGCCGGTACGCAACTCAAATACAACTATGAAAATGTTTACGTATCAAGAAGTTGTCGCGTATTTTATAGCGAAGTAAAAACTAACTCCCCAAGTCTTCACCTGGTACCACGCGCATTCGCTGCCGGTGACCCCGATCAACCCGGCGAGCGCCAGCATCGAGACGCCTTTCGGCGTGCACCCGACGGTGAAGTCGCTCGCGGAGCTGCCGGACCCGGAGCACACGTCGCTGTCGGTGATCACGCCGGCGCCCGTGACGCTGAACGTGCTCAAGGAGGCCAAGAAGCTCGGCATCCCCGCCGTGTGGCTGCAGCCCGGCACGTGGGACGAGGCCGTCATCCGGTACGCGCGCGGCGAACTGGACGACGGCGAGACCGAGAATGACGGCGGCTACGAAGGGGCCGTCGTAGCCGGTGACGGCGGCCAAGGCCACGGCGGCTGGTGCGTCCTCGTCGACGGCGAAAGGGGCCTCAAGGCGGCGGGAAAACTGTGAGTTCCCGTCGTGTTAGCCCTTACACACAATACATGATGAATAAATTGTTGCTTTTTTCTTGTTGTTTACTTTGAGCAAAGAACAGAGGCTTAAATTGCTAGGAAGAGGCACGGCTTGGGACGACTTATGGGAGAAGCATGTCATCTGATGTGATGAGATGGGGTGGGGGCAACGCGGGCGGCATTATACCAGCCATATCAAGCTCGGACTTCTGGAGATAAATTCATTCGCGATAGGCCTTTTCAACTACCCTCTACATGAAATAGAACTCGTTCGTCTCGTGTATCTTTAAGGCCTGCTCACATTCCTTGGCAGTAAAGTATCTCGCCCACTCGAGGTGCCACGAAAGATCACTGTTTCATTGTTACTAGGGGCTCCTAGCAAAAGGAGACAACTGTTTTGTATAATCACACTGTTCACCCCAGAATACCAAACCGCCTAGCAAAAGTCCGAACTATGTGCTAAATTTCAAGCGGCGGTCTTCTTCCCGAAATAGTTCGTCAAAGTATTCGACTGCTTCGGAGCCGCATCCTTCTTGGTCTTCTTAGGGCTACCACCCTCGGGCTTCTTCCCAATCTCCAAGATATCCATCAGCTCCTCGAACTCGGCCTTGGGAACGATACCCCCGCTAGCCTCCTTATGCCCCCGCGCGAAGGACTCGCCCAGCCGCTCCCGTAACGTCGGGTTCGGCGCTCTTTCGGCGATCCCTTTCAGGACCTCGATAATATTGACGGGGGGATCCTTCGCGCGGGCGCTCCGGGGTATCCGACAGGAGAAATTGACCATTCCTGGCAGATATCCTTCGTTGGCCACCAGGATCACCTCCAGCTTCGGCGACTGCAAATGTCCGGCCCACCGCGTCGCGATCACCGGGTGGATCTGCGCCGCGGAGCTGATGCGGAACACGGCGATCTTGGCGTCGCCCGAGAACTTCGGGGCCGTGTGCGTACAGCGCTCAACCTCGGCGTTGACTTCAGCCCTAGCGGCCAGGAGGCTCTGAGTTTTTAGCAGATCGGAGGGCGATCCTGCGGCTGTCAGAGCGGCCCAAGCCGCGGGGACGTCGTAAGTTGCTGTCCGACGAGGGGCGTTTATGAGCGACACGGCTTCGTTGACGGCCTTTTTCGTATACGTCTTGAATGTCGCCTTCATATCCGGAAATGGCGGCTCCCATTTCAACGTATTGCCTAAGTCGCCGTGTGTGCCCATTGCGCATAACCAGTCGCAGCTGCTGTGTACTTGTTCGTGAAGCTCGTTGCAGATGTGATAGGTAAGCAACGAACTTGTGGCCACTGGCGGAGAGTTGCATGCCGTAACGTGCACTGAACCTTCGGGGAAGTCGTCCTCCAGTGCCCAATGATGGTCGATAACCAATGCCTTGTGAGGTGAATCGATGACTGGACGCGACTTTCGCGAGCCTTGATCTAAGATAAAGATATAAGCCGGCTCATGCGCGGCCATGGCCGTACGCTCTCTTTCATCGTGGATATTGCTACCTTTCTGTAGCAAATGAGCCGATATCAGATCGGGCGCTAACCCGAGTAGAACCAATGTTTTCTGCAAGATTGAACCCGAAGTCAGCCCATCGGCATCTTTATCCGGTACGATTAACGTCTTCTTCTTCGATGAAGCACTAGAGATCGGATATTAGCATCAAGGGACTGAAATTCGCTTGCATTCCAAAACATGCCAGTCTAGAATGAATTTGCGAGCCTGCTCTATCTGCGCTTTGGGGGCTGGCCAAATAGCCTCGCCTGATTCATCTTTTACTGATGGTGTTGAATGATATTCAGGCACCTCTGTCCGAGACTTCTTTGCTCTCGGGGTCGCCTTCGATATCGATGATGCGCTGCGTTTCATCTCAATGCCAGAGATTGCTAATCCTTTAGGTGTAATCGATCCTCCCGTTCTGAGTCGGCCATGAGCTTGGAACAGGCGCGGTACTCGCGTGATATTATCCGATCCTTTCCAGGATAATAAAGTCTCGAGATAATTCAGCGACTTTGTATAAATAATCTTAAATTTCATCAGGTCAGCATTAATGAGATGTTCTAGTGATGCTGAGGGTTGCTTTTGTTTCGATGGCAGGCAATCGAAGTGCTAATGACGTCAACCATAGTGCACTGCTTCCCCCTACATCGACGGGGCCCAAGCGCCATACTCAACCCCTATTAGCCCCTGATAGTATTGGAATGCGGTGCATTACAGCTGCAACCGTCCGATTTTATCGACAGTCGCTATCCAGGACGTTGAAGGTATACTGAAATCAATGCAATATTGATGTCATTGAGGAATCATATATAGTTCCAATACAAGAAAATACGACATTTCCTAGTCCCAGAAGAAGCACATGTAATCCAGCCAATTCAGAGGTTAAGTGGGCCAGCACAGAGAGTTCATGATACCCTCAATAAACTATGACTCCATATCGCATTCTTCTATTTTTAACAATATTCTGGGGATGGAACAAGTCACTATTATAAGGCTAGATTAAAGAGGTAACAATGGTCCTTGTCTTTCTCAAGTAGAATTGCAATTTGTTAGATTTTCTCTTTTATTGAACGACTTCATTGTTCGCGTAGGTCAAATAGTAACAACTTCGACGTGTCCTCGAACCAGCCACTCTGTATAGACTGTTCGATCCAAAGAGCGCGGCATAATTACCTATATTTAAAGACTTGGGAATTCGGCTTAAAGAAGCATTTCTGTAACTAATCATCCGGTAGGAATTGACTTCAATCGGACATCCAAGAATTTTCCTCTATCAGATTATAATTACGATATTCCTCCCGTAAAAGGCAATATGTGCGGAATAACGCAACATTACTGCTGCATCTGCGGCATCCGCCTCGGAGCGCCCCGTTACGACTCCGTCTGCGAAAAGACGAGCGGGAATGCCTGTAAGTCTCAGGCCGAGAAGATGTACAACGAATTCTGTATCAAGCACGAGGACTCGCTCAAACCGTGGAGAGGCGATAAGCCAACCAACGCCGAGCTGGCGACGTTGAAGCTCGAGCATGAACTAAGCTCTCACCAAGTTTTCACTGAGCCAAAATCACCGAGGCGGAAGGCACGGACCAATGTCAAGCGGGCGACACAGCAATTCGAGGATAAATTACAGTCCGGAAGCCTCGGTGGTACCTTTCTTGGCTATTCTCTGGCTACGATGCACCACTAATCCAGCATTAAGTTCCAACATATCTCGTAGGCCCGTAGATCCATATCAGCACAGAGGGCAGGATGATCGAACGGTACTTCAGCTTAAATCCTAGTTAAGAGGTTCCCCCAAGTTCCACTGTGCTAACATTGTCTTTTCTTGGGATCTCTCTTAACATCACTCCATCATAATATTATACTTGCGTAGACTAGTTAGACTGGTAATTAGAAATAATACAAACTGATCTGCGAGAGCCTAGTTACTTAGAGTTATTGAACTTAATACCATCTTCTGGAAATATTAAACTCATTAATCATTAACTATGTGATATTCAACAATAGAGAGCGTGTCGATTTTGTGCTAAATCAAAGCCCAGTACTACAGTAACAAGCACTCGCATGTAGATTCCGAAAGAAAGAAAAAGACAAAACAACCTCGGAATAGTTCCGCCCTAGGGAATGTCTTGCCAATCCATCCTCTCGACCGCATCAACGACAGGATCAAATCTCGACCAGGGCACGTTTCCGTAGATCCGTTCGAACCCGCCCGCCTGCTCCAGCGCGTTGTAGACGGCGTAGTGCATGATGCCGTTGTTCAGGGGCTTCAGCTGGCCGTGGAACGCCACGACAGGCCTGCGGAGCGCGTTGGCCACGCCCTGCCCGGCGCCGGAGTCGGCGCCGTAGCAGGCGAGCAGGTAGAAGGGCTGCCCGTGCGTCCGGGCCTCCTTCAGCAGCGGGTTAACCCGCGCGGCCTGCCTCATCAGGGGCTTGATGGTACCGTTGGTCACGGCCTCCGGGCTGAGCATGGCCAGCTGCGTGGGGACCGCGGGCGGTATCTTGGTCAGGCCCATCAGCCTGCCGTCCGGCAGGCCGTGGGTCACCAGCGCGTCGTTGCCCAGCACGCCGTTGAGGGAGTGGAAGTAGACCAGCTCGTCCGCGTAGTTCTGCAGGCCGAGGACCGCGCCCCGGTGCACCTCGGGCGCCAGGCTGCCCATGACGCGACCCCCCGACGCCTTCTCCGCCGTCGCGGCCGCTCGCGCGCCGGCGCGGCTGGCCCCCTTGCTGATGCCGCGCCAGGCCAGCTGCGCGCCCTTGGTGATCAGCCGCCCGCCGATCTCGCCGAGCGCCCCGCCGATCGCCCCGTTCGCCGCGTCCTGGCCGACGCTCTCCCACGTCGGCGCCGTGCCCGTCGCCGAGTCGTAGATCATGCCGGTGGCCACGTCGGAGGCCACGCCCATCGCGATTCCCACGCCAACGGCGACCGCGAGGCCCGCGCCCATCGTCAGGACCCCGACTGTTACTCCGACTACGACCCCTACGAGGGTGACTGCCACGTCCCGCCAAGTGAATTCCAGGCCGAAGATGCTGAGGTGGCCGGACGGGTCGATCCTGTTGATGGGGTCGCCCATGCAGTAGCCGTAGGCGTTGACGTCGCGGGACGTAAAGGGGCTCCACTGGTCCGGGGAATGGAAACGCATCAGCACCGGGTTGTAGACACGGTATCCGTTCCCAAGATGATACCATCCGGTGACGGGGTCTCGCCACTGGCCGTTGAAGCCGATGGTAGAGCTACCTGCGTTAAATCCGTAAGGTGTATAGGCCTGTTGGTTGACTTCGGTCGGCTTTTGCGTGTCGATCCACGACATCACCGACTGGTGGGAATCCGAAGCCCAGAGCTGCGTCTGGGTTTCCAGACCCTTTTGCGAGGTCTGTCCCCAGTACTCGTTGCCGTCGGAGATATAGCTGACCTTGCTATCTCCTGTAGCGGTGGCGACGAGCTTGTCGCCCCGGTAATGGAGGTATGTGTCGGTTCCATTGGCCTTCTGGCAGACCAGCCTGCCGCGAGCATCGTAGGAATATTCGCTCAGGGTCGTACCCGCAGAGTTCAGGACGGTCTTTAGGCGGCTCCTGGAGTCGTATTTCAGTTGTCGGCCCTGCTCATCCTTCGTTAGACACCCGTTCACGTCGTACTCGAGACTAATCGTGGGAGTGTACTTCGAATGCGTGTGAGTGATTTGAACAAGTCGGCTAGGGTCGTCCGTGCTGAATTTGTTAGTCGCAGTATCCTTGGTTCCATCACCAAAGGTCGTTATGACCTGGGTTATATTGTCATAGACGTCAAAACTGAACTGTTGACCCTGGATGGCCTGACCTTTCTCATCTTTCGGTTGTTGCGTACCAAGACATTGGTATTCGACTAGACGGTAACGCCCGTCATACCGGAAGGTTTCGTTTCTCTGTACACTGCCTTTGCCATCCTCGACGATACGGCTGGTGACGGAGTTCATTGCATTGTAAGTTTGGGTCACTTTATATAGCGTCTCTAGTCCCCTGACACCGGTACGCGTGAGTTCCCGTCCGAACTCATCGTACGTGTACTTAGTGGTCAAGGACTGGAGTTTCGCTCCATCCAACACGGTGCTTTCGGATACACGACCCAAGTTGTCATACGTGAGTGTGACAGTTGTCGTACCCTGAATCATGGTCTTAAGCCGACCATAAGCATCGTATGTGAGCTCCCGTGCCTGTCCATGTACATCCGTATAGTCCAGTAGCTTTCCAGCCATAGAATACCCAGATTTCGCCGAGAAGTTCTGTGCGTTGTTGTACGTGAAGTCTTCTTGTTTCAATAGGCCAGAAAGTAGATACTGTCGCTTCTCTTTGACATATGAGCCATTCAGGTTGAGCAGGGCCGAAGACACCTTATCATAATCAAACGTGTTCTCGTCGTCTGGGCTCTTCAGACGTGTGAGCGCATAACTCATCTCGGGAGCATAGGTGAACTCGTGCGTGTCTCCTTTAGGAGTGGTGATGTTGGCCGCCTTAAGCACATTCCCTACATACGACCTAGTCGTAGTACGTGAGCCCAACTTCTGGCTTGTTATACGGCGTAGTCCATCAAACGACTGCGCACCAGCGACGCTATCGTTGACATTCATCGACACTTCCAGGGAAGCAGCACTCTCGTCGGCATATGCAGTAGACACCGTGCGATCATTCGGCCAGGTCGTTTTGTTAACACGATCGAAGGTACCGATCTCGTAGTCAGTGACTCGTCCAAAGTTATCTGTCTCCGAAACACGACGACCGAAACCGTCATAGGCATACTCGATCTTACTGTACTCCTCTCCAGTCTTTGCGATCACCGATTTTTTTGTGGCAGCATTGAAATCGTTGTATTGTATCTTGATTTGGCTTTGCCCCTGAATACCTTCCGTATTGGTGAGCTGTATTGGGTCCGTGACTGATGTCATGACTACGCCGCTGCTGTCGGTCACTTTGGAGACCTGCCCCCAGTCGTCATATTCAATTTTGTTCTGGTTGCGTATCTCCGTGGTGATTAACAAGCGCGTTACCCAGTCAACATTATCGGATCGTATACACTGGCCCACCTGATCATACACCCGTTCGTGGATGGTGCGGAAAGGCCCTGGGGAGGTACCACCGGGGTTCAACGGGTCGGAATCGTCTTGTCGTTCAATCAAGCTTATCCTCCCTAGACCGTCGGTGGTCTCGCGTGTCTGTACACCTTTGAAGTCCGTCGTCGTTACCCGGTATCCAACTCCTCCATTCCCCAGAGCATATGCAATCTGGCGCGATGCTTCGTAAGCTGTGCCCGGAGACACGGTTTCTTTGATCAGTCTCCCGACCTTGTCATACTGGAACCGAACTTCGTTTTCATCTCTGTCGACGTGTGAAAGAGTTAGTCCAGTGGATAGGGATGAGATCGTCGATTCCTGCTCTATGTTGCCGTCGAAATAGGTAGTTGTCTTTGCCCCCTTCAGCTGTTCGCTAATCGGATAAGACCATGTCCATTTGTATGTCGTAGCATACTTTCCAAGTAGTCGAGTGACCCGCTGTGCAAGACGACCGTGATCTCTGGAGTCCTTTTGCTCCACGTAAGTATACTCTGTCGTAGCCAGTGTCTGACTTCCTTCCGCGCTTTGGACCTCCCGAACGCCAACGAAACTAGTCGTAAGTGCCCCGGTTGCCGTGGTGAGTGCACGGTATTTATATGACTTGGTTCGAGTTGGCGTCGCGTACGACGATGCTTTCGGCGTCACTGTTTCACGTTTGAGATGCTGCTGGAAGCCATTAGGATCGGCTGGGCAGAGTGTGTCGCCTGTACTTGGATCTTTCTCGCCATTCACCGAATAGTAAAGACGGTCGGTCACGATACCATTTGGCTCAGTTATGGAAATGGGGTTTCCCCACTCGTCGAACTCATACTTGGTCGTTTCGGTACGAGAGTACGGAGTAGCTGTGTCTCGGAATGTTGTCTGGACTGTCTTGGGCATCTGGTATTGTGCAGGTTGGCCGTCAAACGCGGCGGTGTTCGACCCATTGAACGCTATCTCGCGGACAATCTGCTTCGTGCCTTTTTCATGCCTTGTGCTGACGAGTAGATGGAACTTGTTGTAGACATACGTGGTCTTGGCTCCGCCAACTACCTGAGCAACTGTCGAGTATTTGTAGTCGGCGTTGGCCTGGTAGAGGTTGTCCTCGCCCTGCTTCCAAGCATTACCACTATCATTGGCGAGGAAATTCTTGTCAGAATAGGTATAAGTGGTCTGTATAGCCGACTGGTTCCCTCCTGGCCACATGGCATGCGTAGCAACGATGGGTATGGAACTGTATGGCGCCCCTGAAGGCAATTTAAGTCCATCTGTCTTGTACGTCACTTCCTCCACAAGACCACCGGGACTAGTGACTTTAGTTAGGCAAGTGATCTTATCGAAGGTCCGGTAGTTGAAGCTCCAAGTGGATTTATCCTCCAGTGGTAGCTGAATTCCGGTCAACTGGTTGCTCGCCAAGGAACAAGTCAAAGTGCTAGACTCGGTGGTGTTGGGAGCTCGGGTGACCTGAACAGAACCGCTCTGATAGCTAATATCAACCAAGGTCTGAGATCCGTCTTTGATACTCTGAAGTCTTGGCTGCTCTCCAGAACTGGTCCACGACAATTCAATAGAACGGCCATTAGAAGCATACAGCTGGACAGGGACGGTTGTATCGTAAGTGTTGTTGGCATTGGACAAGACTTCGATCTGGCCATCCTTATGAATGACCTGATAACCAGAAGCGGTCTTCTTCATCTGGAAGCCCTTGAGCTTCTGATCTTTGATGAGCATGTCATTGGTTGCCTCCTGAGCCTGGAACCGCTCGCCCGTGGAGAGAATAAGAACCTTCGTATCACGGTGTTGGTAGGAAGAGAGATTGAACGACCAGCCTTGCCCAAATCCATTGTCGCGCGAGTTGAGGGGGTCATAGACAAGTGAGAGGCTCAGAGGGGCACAGTTCCGGGCTTTGGCCGCTGCCTTATAGATCTCGACCGTGCAAGTGTACTGACCAGTACGGGGGTCAACCCCATTCTGAACATAACTGCCAAAGTTAAAGCCCTGGGAATAGATCGGGCTCTGGTTGGTCGACATGGCTCAATTTAGGGTTGTAGATTTGCGGGTAGTCTTGTTGTAACTGGTAGCGTTAGTGGTTTGAGGAAGGAAACAAGAACAAGTGTCACTTCCGGTCCTTATATATTCGAAAAATTGGATATTGCACCATCGAATTCTCAGAGTACGTCCTCACCGATGTATTCAGCTTTCTACAACCAGCCGCAACCACTATACGTGGCCATCTCTACCGGCATATACAAAGTCATGATGTCTGACACAAACTCATCACCCTTCGATCAACAATACGGACTTCCAAAATAAGTCATTTCAGCTCGTCAAAAATATTATCAAGTAGGGAAGCAGGCAAGCTGGAGTCGACCACAAGACCAAAACCACCCTCCCAATGAAGCCGATCCATCAGTCATCAGTGGTCTAGGTGTAGCTTTTTAAGAGGTTATCAATCTTGCATACGCGATTGTTTCACGAACCGCCAAAACAATGCCGCGGACATACAACAGCTGCATGAACGATTGATTAATGTCAGACTCAATACGACCTCATTAGCAATCATGTATGACAACCACCTGTCATCATTACAGCTTTCAGCTGGACCAATTCATTACCTGCAGATTTGTTGCGAGACATTTCTAGTGTTCGCAATTCTTACGTATCCTCGTCGTCGCGCAATTAGAAAGCTCACACTCCGCGCTGCAATTCAGCTCTCAGATGCTAAATGATATAGTAAATCATGTCCGACATTAGACGGCGGTCCATTTGACCAAAACCCGCCATACCAACAAAATATAGTATATTCAATAAGCCAACTATGGTCTTAGTATTATATCCATTATAGTTATAAGGGGCCTAGCGTTATCAGCCCTTATAATCATTATTCTATAAAATTTCAATATATTTATTATGATTTTAATATTATTTAAATAAAAATAAAATTATAATATTTAAATTAAAAAAATAAAATAAAATAATAATAAAATAAATATTAATTATATATTAAT
>MU376313.1:0-82446 GCA_022495205.1 Hypoxylon sp. FL1150 | reverse complement strand
TATTTTTTAATAAATTTTTTAAAAATCTTATAATTAATTTTACTTTTCATTATATATTAAAAAATAATATATTTTTTTAATTTTTATTTATAAATTTTAAAAATACCCATATAATATAAATATATATATTTTTTATTTTTAAAATTATTCTTATTAATTAAAAAATTATAATTATTAATATTATTTATTTTAAAATTCTTACCCCCATTATTAATAATAATTAAAAATTAATTATTAAAATTTTTATAAATATTTTTTAAAATATTTTTAAAGTAATTATATTATTTAATTATAAATTCATAAAATATCTAATTAATTTAATTTAAATAAATTCTTAATTTATTAAAATTTAAAAAATTATTAAAATAAATTTAAGCTTAAAAAAAATCCCATTTCGTTTTTATTATTTATAAAAATTACTTTTTAATTTCATATCCTTAGATATCTAAAATTTTATAAATAATATAATTAATATATATAATATATCATTTATTATATTAATTTTTAGGTTTACCCTAACTTTTATAAATTTAAATTAAAATATTAATATATATATTTTTAATTATTAATTTCTAAATATCATTTAATAAAATCATTTAATATTTAAATTTAACGAATTAAAAATAAATATTCATATTATTTTCATTTATAAATTTATATATTATAAAGATTAAAATAATATAATTAATAATCATTTATATAAATTTATTGAATTAAAATATAATTATTTTCTTAGTGGCGTAATTAATTGCTTTAACGTTATATTTAAATTTAGCAATTATAAATAAAATATTAATTTTTTTATCCATAAGTTTTTTATATATATCATATTAAATTAATTATTTTAAATATAAAATATTAATCGTTATAATTAATAGAATATTTTTATCGCTTTAAATAATAATATTTTTTTCTTAGAAATTAATAATTTTAAATTACTAAATAATTATAATTTTATTAATTTTAATTACATTTTACATTTACTTAGTAATTTCTTTAAAATAAATATTTTTCTTAATAAATAAATTTAAATTAAAAATAAAATTACTTTTAAAATTAATATATTTTTAAATATCATGCTTTTTATAAAAAAATTTAATTTCAAAATGCCAATTAAAATATTAAATTATCTTAATAAATTTTACTTTTAAAAAAATTAAAAATCCCTTTTAAATCAAATAAAATAATAATAAAAAAAAATATAATAATAAAAAAGCTTTAAATTTAATATAAAATAAAATTAAATATTAATAAAAAATAATTAAATAATTAATAATATAAATTTTTTAAAAAATAAAAAAAAGTTTTTAAAAAAAAATATTTTTTAAAAGAAAATTAAAAAAATATATATATAAATAATTACTTAAAATACTAAGATATTTAAACGTTTACCGAGCTTATAATTATTATATTATAAAATACCAAATTATTATATAGTAATAAAAGATTAATTTATTAGGAAAAAAAAAGCAAAGCTCCCCCGAAAATAATGAATTATATATATATATATAATTATCATTTAAAATTATATATTAAAATATATAATTTAGCGCGAATAATGCTTTTAACGTAATAAATATAAAAAACTTTAAAGCTTAATATATATTTAAAAAATGTATTTTTATATTTATATCCGATTTTTAATAAATTAATTACATAAGGAAATATTATATAAATATAAAATGAAAACTAAGGGTTACCCTTTTACTTTTTAAGTTTCATTTAAATATTTCTTATATAAATAAAACGAAAAGAAATTACAAAAAATTCCTATAAGGCCTCTAAATAATTACCTATTTAATATAATTTTTATTAAATTTATCTTAAAATATTTCGTGATGTTATGCCAGTTTGAATTGAATTCTTAAGAAGGGGGAATTTCTATTTGACGTTTTTATTTTCCACCCACTGTAGAGCTGTGCCCCTACACGCTGTACCTTACCAGGTACATAAGGTAGAGCTAAAAGGCCATGACGGTGTCTAATACATCATAGGCTCATGTCCTCACATTTCAGGCGACAGAACCAGACACCAGTACACCAGATACGCAGGCAATAGATGAATGCATTTTTCCAATTTCCAATCTAGAACTCTAGCGTATAATGCAAATGAAATATTTTTTATGTACTCCCGCTACCCAATGATGAATCCCGAATGCTGGAGAGTGGTGTCCCCTTTTGCCCTAACCAGATTACAAAAAGACGTATGCGAAAACTCAATGCCCCAAGCGTAGAAGCTCAATGGATGGAAAAAAAAAAAAAAGAAGTCCGTCGCCCGCCTATTCATACACTGCGATCGCCCTTTTCGCCGTGCGCCGTGTTCATCCTTTCAAAGTCCGCATAGGGCCTTTTTCGCAGCGCGTTTCGGATCACTTCCTCGGGTCGCTGCACCCACACGTTGTAGCTGGAGTCGCTGTGGCGATACAGCACCTTATTTCTCGAATTGTCCACCCACTCCGACACGCGCGGCTTGCGGCGGGCCGCGATGGTTTCCATGTCTTCCACGATCTGCTGGCAAAACAGTTCCAGGGGCAGGTCGTTGACGTCGTTGCCGAAGGGGTTCTCGATCTCGTGACCGATGAAGAAGATGCCCAGGATGATGTATGAAGCCGCGACGGTGGCCGGGATCGTAATCCAGCCGAGCTCGAGGAGCAGCTGGAAGGGTAGCAGGAACACGTAGAGCCAGGTGATCTGCGAGATGGCGATGGCGTACGCGATGGGAAGCGGCGTGTTTAGTACTCTCTCCGTGTTCACCAGCACGTCGTTCAATGCCTGAAGGCTGTTGTCTACAGATATTGTTAACGGGACTGACATACGCTTTATCAAGCTTAGGCTGGCTTACAGGCTGCAGTCTGTTGCATTCCCACGGGTAGCTGTCCATTAAGCGCAAGCTCGTCGACATAAGACGTCAGGTAGCACAGGATCTCCAGAGGTAGGTTACCCAGCGGGCTTTGAGCCTTCTTCATCAGCTTACGGGGGTTCGATGCTGCAAATGATAGCCCTAGGTTCTCTCCGATCGCCTTAAAGATACCTGGTTTCGGCCTCACTTCGTGCTCCTTGGTGGCCGCTTTCGCGAAAGTTTCGATATGGTCGACCAAATCTACGATGTCGTCGTAGTACGTGTAGGGCTCAAAGCGAAGCTTGTGCTTGAGGGATACGGCAAATGCGACGACGAGGTTCATGGCGGTCCTGGTGGTCTGATTAGGGACTGCTGCAGGGCTGTCATGTGAGAAGGGGAGCTTACACTTTAGCTAACAGGTCCTTTTTTGCAGAGCCTTCGCGTTCAACTCCGTGTAGCCAAAAAACCCGACCAAGCGCCTGGCTGGTGAATATCAACTGACTCCAGTACTTTCGGCCCTCTGCGTATCGTTCGTAGGCCGTTGAACTGCGGAACGACAGGCCCAAACCCACAACAAAACCGGTAATCGTAAGTAGGATGGAGCTGATACCCAATTGAACGCCGGGAACTTTCATCGAGACGGCGGTGATGAGAGTTGCCCAACAAGCTACGACGAAGAGCGGGACGATCATCTTGGGGAGGATGCTGCCGTGGAGCTGCATGAAAAGGGGCCATTTCGAATGCTTGGAGAGGTCGCGGGGTCCCGTCTGAGTAGGTAAGAAAGAGGTTAGTGATTGCAACTGGTTTGAAAACGTTGAGATGGGAGATTTACAAAGTAGTCATCTAGATCAAGGCTCGTGTTCTTCCTGCTAAACGGATTCGGCGTCGAGGTATTCCGCCGCGGTGACATAGGATAGGGCTCTTCTTCAATGGTGGACGAGCCTTTCTGCTGCTCACTCGGGATATGGAGACCTAGCTCGCCGTCATGCTGCACATGAGTGGCCGAGCTTCCTGTGGTACCGTCTTCGGACATTTCGTGATGATCATCCCAGGTGGGAACGAGTGGAGAGCGCGGGAGTCAAGCAAAGAGATCGGCAGCGTCTAATTCTTCCAAGATCGATGGGAATGCGATCTCGTAATCTACTCTATAACGCAATCGCGAATTTGGAACCTGCCAGAGCGAGAGAGGGAAAATAAACCGGGGCTAAAGTTCACAGACAACAGCGGGACATCACAGATTTAAATATTCTGCCACTTGGGAGTCAGGAGTCGTTCGACCTGGGGCTCTTGTCAAAGCTTGCTCTGTATGCAGGCCCCTGTATTCAATCATCTTGCACTGCCAGAGTCATTCATAGCTCTTCTCAGTCTAGTCCACGGCCACGACCCCCGGTGGAGTCTAATTGAAACGGGAAGACGTTGTCAAGGGGGCCAATTGGAGGCTGTCTTGCTAAAATACCTTCCTAGTAGTGAGCGAACCAGACGCGGCCGGCCAACGTGGACTTGCTAAAGTTCCGAGAATAGAAACTTGGCGGCGCAGGGGGAGCTAGGTTGTTAGCTAAATAGTTTTTCTGTATCATGAGGTGGTATTTAACCGTGGGTATTTAGTATCAACGCCTTATCAAAGTCTTTGAATAAGCAAATTGAAACAAGTGTTTCGATACCTGGAAATCCTCTAGTAGAACGACTTTGGTCCAACGCAAGTGACTGTAAAGCAGAATAATAGAATTTGAAACTTCAAACGTGATTATGGAAACACGAATACTGTGGGCTTCTCAGTCCACATTAGCTGAAGACCTGACAAGATAGATCCCGGTCGGTAGCCACTTAGCGGGATCGAGTAGCTGAAACGTTAAGCCTAACCTAGAATATGTGCTAAAGAACGCTGAACCTTGCTCGACGCGTCCAACGTCAGCAGGAGCAAATAGCATTGAGCGGGTCAAGTTACATTTAATCTGCAAGAATCAGGGGAATGGAGGAATCGGCGCGCGATCAGTATGCCTACTTGTGCAGGTATGCGAGTAAGCACCGCTGAACTACCGCAGAGAATACAAGGGGTTAAAAAAGACCCCTGCTTCGCCCGAAGGATCAAGTTAAGTGCTGTAGGGCTTGGATGAAGCTGCGTAGATGAGAAACCAATTTCATCCTAGCTTAAAATACCTTCAAGGATTTCTTCGTGAATTGAGCCAATCCCTTAGCTAGTTCAATATACTAAGAGTTTAGTAATAGTATTTCCTTCATACATATACAGACTTATGCAACTTCATGTTGCCATTGTCATTGCCGTTGGGCCTATAAACAGATTCTTATGGTATGTAACCGCTCCCTATGCCCTAAATACATCGTGACCGTCATTGAAAAATGCTCGCCTGTAAACTCCAAAGAATGATATGATTCTAGTTCCTGTTATCCCCCCCTTTCTGTTATTTGATGATGATATATGCATGAAACCGAAAAGTATAAAACACCTCCTATGACTAGGTACTACCGGACCACGGAGTACGACCGTTCCTTCTCCTCCCGGTCCTTCTTCTTCTTGAACAAAGTCTTGAGCATGTTGTCCTTTTTCGGGCGGAGCACTGCGTTTATGGTGTTGTCCTTTTCGCTGCGACCGTCTTCGATAGTCTTGAGATCGGTCCTTTCGGATCGCTTAGACTTGGTAGTACGCTCCGTTCTGTCACTCCGATGACTGCGATGGCTCTGATGGCTTCGATGACTTCGGTGGCTACCAGCTTCGCTCGCGTTGTCGGTCTCCTTAGCGCCCTTGGTTATCTTTTCGTCCGATGGGCCTTCCTTACGGCTCTTGTGCGTTTTATGTGTCTTGCTCGTCTTCGAAGTCCGGTTTGTCCGAGTCGTGCGAGAGCTGCGCACCGTCTTGCTATCATCGCCGCCGTACTGGCTCCGGATGGCACGGTCTGCTTCGGGGCTGATGAGTTCCTGGTCGGCTTGCTCATCTTCCCCGAACGGCGCAATACCACGCCGCCAAATTTCAATGGTGCTCAGCTCCTCTTCCAATACGAGAGCCTCATCGAAGCCCGCGCTGACTTCCGATTCCGGATAAGCCGGCTGAGCGACTTCCGGCTGGCGTGCTGCGAATGCCATGGGGGCAACAGCGTTCGCTTCTTTGGCTTCTTGGATACGCTTGACGATTTTCCAACCGCCAAACATGACTACCGTCACACCGACTGTAACGCCCGCCGCGATGAGGAATTGAGGGCTGGCCAACAGAGCGAAAATTGCAGGACTTCCGCCTTTGATGATACCAAGGAAGGATGGTGACATCTTTCCAAGCAGCGCGGACAGCTCGGCAAGCGCGAGGGCGACGGCGGCGGCGGCATCGGGATTGCCTTGCAAATGCTGGATGATGTGGGTCGCGGTATGGTGCAAGCATTGCGCCTCCGTTAACAGCTTCTCGATCTTTCCCATGAGAGTCATGGCTTCTTGCTCTTTTTGGGCAGCTTTGTACGCCGGGTCCAAATCAACCCTCTCCCCTAGGTCAGGGGGCACATCTCCATATGCCAAGTTCATATCAATCTCTTTCCCCTTTTTACCCAGAGCCGGGTCTGAAACCGAACGAGCCATATGCGCTGGAGCCGGCATGTGCGCAACATCGGTGTATGTAGGCATCGTCGGCGCATGCGCCAATGCTGGGCGACTCAGCGCCATATCTCTAGGGGCAGTTTCGGCGTATGGAGAGCGGTAGGTTACAGGAGGCCGAGAAGGTGCCGTAGACGAGACTTCAGTCAGTGTCTTCAGATTGCGCGCGGTCAAGGCTGATCTCGCCTGCGAGACAGACCGATGTCTAGAGCCCTCGGTACGCCTCGAGCGATAGCTTCTGCGCGAAGTCGCCTGAGAAGCGGCGTCATCATGAGATGCTCGGCGAAATCCGCCGTATTCGATTTCGTCGTCGTAGCGCGGCACAGTCGGCACTGAGAAGGTTTCGCTACGTTTGACGGCACGTTCGGCCTTGATAGATGCCTTCTTCTCTTGGTAGGAGGCCTTGGCCTCTTTAAACACGTTGATCAAATGTCTTCCCTGGTGACACGAAATTTGTTAGTTTATGCGCATAGATATTGAAAAAGAAACAACAATTTTCGCGGTGATGATTTCTGCGGGGAATGTGTGGGGAGTCTACCCATAGTATAGGCGTAACAGGTACACCTAACGGGGGCGTGGAAGAGGTGCATTGGTTATGTGGTAACACTATGCCTTGGAGAAAATTAGGCCGATGAGGGGGGAACTTACATTGCTGATAATCTTCCCCGATGAGTTTACGACGGTGACGATTTCTACGGGCATTATGCCAGCAGTTGTCCTCCCACAAGCTTGGGAGGTAAGGAAGAGGAGAGGGAAAAAGAAGTGTGTTACAACCGGGACTCTTATGAAGTGGCGGAAAAAGACGAGGCGGGATCGCAACCGGCTACCTGACTGGCCAGCACGGTTGTTATTCGTCTATCCTGACGGGCTCGCAGCGGTGAAGGGATCGCTAAAACATCGACGGGGTAATAAAGTGGAAATGGGAGGGTCAATGACTTCGGGGGGGTCACGACGAGACTTCTCATGCGAAATAAGACTTTATCTACGTCGACATAAACTATACGAACCGATCAAGCAAAGTAATGAGATAGATATTGCGCAGAGAGGAAAGAAACCGCCTGGAGATATGGGAATCCACTCGAGAGCCAACAGCGCATACCGAGCCATTGGGTTTTGGGGGCAGACACTGGATGATTGGCTGCATAGGGGGGGTAGATCAGGCGTGCGTGCAGCGCTTCAACTGCACCACGTTGTTGATGGCCTTTCCGGTGACCAAGGTCGCACGACTGCACGAGGGGGACAAGCAAGATTGGTATGCAATATGATGTTATGCTCTCAGACTCTCCGCCGTAGGCCCAATTTAATTTCCATTGCGCCGCATCTGTGTGTAAACGAGATGCCGTATGCTGTGCTATCTGCGGCCATCCTCGCTATCCCAACGGTTCGGATCACAAAAACCGGAGTATAGAGGCAGCCTGGAGAATACAAGAAAGGGGGGAAACACAGAGAAGCGTAATAATGAGGCAAGAGAGACAAGACACGACATCTAACACAGCCAACCAATCCGGTTCGGACCTGGCGGGCTATGAGAGGTGATGCATGCGCCAAATTCCAATTGATCAAGTTTTCGGGGTGCTCAGCGCCCGCCTCGTTGCGACGTAGCGGGTGCGGGTGAACCGCCGCTGATCACGAGAAAAATAAGCCGAGCGCCAGCGTCAATCAGGGCAAATCAGGCAGAGCTGATTTGCTTGAGGTCTTCTTAGCAAGCCATCTAGCCAGCTAGCGAAGAAATGCAGGCATTGAATGGAGACAAGTGGCGGTTGTCGTGACCGCCCAATCGCTCATTAGCCCCTGGCGGGGATTCGAATAGCCCCTGGTCAGGGAGAAGGAGAAGAGAAAAAGGTTAACCTAAAATGCAAAGAAGATCGTGACAGCGACTTCTTAACGGGTAACGCCCGCGGGAAAGCTAGGCCTAGCGGTGCTCAATAGGGGCTAGCACGGCATTTTTAGTCGATCCACTTCATTAATCCTTCCTCTTTCTAGGACTTCGAGAATAGACCAACGTCCGTTTTATCCCATTGAGCGTTTTTCTGATAACTGACTAAGCGTTGGGTATTGATCCCGAGATGTACGAAGCTGTCAGAAGATGAAGATCTATCATATAAGTATGGGGGATATTTGGTGTTTCAAAGACTGCAAGATGTTGTAATACATATGCGGTTGCGGGCATGACCCCTTACCGGCAGCACAAACACCACACGTGGCTCACGGAGCATCCTGGGCATCTCAACATACATGTGGACATGAGTTATACTACGTCAATCATGAGTGGATAGATAATTTGGAACCTGTTGGATTCTTACATGAGTTGCTATTAAGTTCCTTGTCCAAACAACATGATGTACCTAGGCTCAAATGCGAACCCAAGTAATCCGGGGTAGGACTTATGCATATGAAATATCGGATCTGACGCGTCTCTTTTCTCTTCTCTTTTTTCTACCAGTTGATAGAGTTAGAGAGGTGTCACTCCCGAGGCGGTGAGGCGAGATTCTTTCTGAATGATATGTCTTCATTAATAATTAAATATGAAAAGTATATACGCTCGCTCCTTATGCAGGAAAAAGGAGACCCATCCTTTGAACGCTTTTCCGAAACCATTACCGTTGTCTAATATCCAATAACTTATCGTAAAGTCGTTGACCGCTGCCGAAATAAGCTCGCCTCACTTTTTGTTTGCCTTACATCCCCTTCCAGCCCGAACCCGTAACGCACGTCGCCGCCATTCCAGGGCACCGCTTCCGGGTAGCTCGTATCTTCCTGCAAAACGCCGAGGCCGCCGCTCGGCCTGTGAACTATCCCATATCCTACCTTCAAATTCCTAACATCTCGCGGTAGGCTCCCTTGATTCTCCGGCCCCACCCATCCTAACTTCTCTAGCGCCGGTCCGCGGGTCGCCGCCACGATACTCGAGAAGCGCGTGCTGCGCAATAGGCCTTCGTTTTCTAATATGGCCAGCGTACCTGAGACCACCGCACACAGAGCCAGCAAGATGGCAAGGCTATACACGATCCACAGATCTCGTTCGTGATAGCTAAATACGTTTTCTAATCGAGACCGCTCGCAGGGGTAACCCGTCGTCTCGTCTCCCGCCACTATTCCCGAAGCATTGTCGGGCTTAGCCGCCCATACAACGCTAACGAACTGCGGGTTCGAAAACAACGAGAACATGATATCCTCGTAAAAGTCCTGCACCAGACCCACCATGGTCGGCAATGTTGTGAAGTAGTCGCGATGCGGGTCTAGAAGCTTGGTTTGGATCGCCTTGGTGTTTGCGTTCGGCTTATCGACGTTCTGTGAGTCAACAGTGCCATTTACGAAATAGCGGAGCAATGAACCCATGGAATGAAATGATGCAACTCGGCGGTAATGAGAAACGTCCCGCGGGTAGACATAATTACTCTTTGGGGTCGCCGTGGTATTGTCGACTGTGCCGTCATTTGCTTCTTCGTCTTGGATCCAAGTCGTGCTAGCTCGCTGTCAGCGTCCATAAACACCCGATATGGATAGCACGTATTCTAATTCATTTTACTTACTCTACGACACGATGGAGGAACGTGCGTTCAGTCACGTTAGTGGTCTGCTGGCCGCTCGTCAAGTTGAACTTGACAGTATATGCAGCCTCATAATTTTCACACGCGATAACTTTCGGTATATAAGCCTCATTCCAGCCTGGCATGGAACTGTTGAATGGACCTCTTTCGTCCGACTTGGCTCTTGTCGAATAGCCTATCCAAATGACAGGCTCGGTGCGGAACGCTCCCAATGTCTCGGGGAACGGAGGATTGATCTTCGGAATACCCCCCGGCCATGTATCATTCATTTGCATTCCGTAGTCGCCGCCGCTAGTGTACGCATAGTAGCTGTAGTTGCCCTCTGGGATGAGGAGCTTGGTGCTGAATCCATCTGGAGGTTTCTGATCGCCAAGGGGTTTGATTTCTGAGCCAACACCACTTGCTAACTCAGAACACTTGTATGCAGGGGCGATAAAGTTGACTTCGTACGTGCAATTCCAACCAGAGCCACATATGTCAACAGCAGCGTTGGTCCTCATCACGGCATGTCCCAGATACGCCGCAATCGATGCGGTTTGAGCAAATTGATCGCTCGGCGCAGTGTAGTAATCGAACCAATCCGGCGAAGAAAGATTCGTAGAGGTTGTGTTCCACAGATTTACAGACAAGCCAGTAATTCCATCCACCCTCGTAGGGTCCCTGAATGACTATTGACTCGTTAGAATGAAAGAGACGACGTACTCCTCGGACGAGGCAATTTAATTACCTCACGTTCCTCGTTATCAAAGTTCAAACTTCGAATGCCCAGGCACTGTGTAGTATCTACCCGCAAAGCTGGTGTCACGAGTAGGGTGTTGCTCGTCAGGATGATGACTATGGGTGTTAACCAGACAAATAGTGCCAATAGCATTGCCACCGTGGCGCGTTTATAAATTTCGAGGTTAAGTAACGCCGAAATATCCTCGGTCGCGGCGAATAGGGAATCCAATGCCGCCACGCTGAGAAACTTGCTCCTCACAGTCATCCATATCCGCTGCTTGAAAGCGATCACAATAGCCGCCACGAGCCCGGCTTTGGCAGCGAACGCTAGCACAGCTCCATACCGAAGCATAGCAAGCTGGTTCTCAGCCGGCCTCCCGCTCAATGTCTTATAGAATATGTGGTGGCCAATTGCGCAACAGATGCCGAAGAGAAAGGACAGATACATAACCCATGCGGGTCGCCAATGCCACCACCTCCTACTCGGAGGCAGCATAGCCGAGTAAGGCGGCGGCGTTCGTGGGCTTCTCCATGCCGTCGTACTCGGCGTGGCCAATAGATTGGCGCGGGAGTCCGTCCGGCTATGTTGAAATCTACCGCGGGGAGAGAACATCGGCTGGGAGGAACCGGGAGGCGAGTAGAAGTCGGCGGGGACATCTTCAAACTGAATCGGAACAGGCTTCGGCCGGTTTGCCTGAGCTGTAGGTGCCGGCGAATTTTGAAACTGCTCTGGCTTGTGGTGTGTCTGAGAAAATCCCGAAGCAAAATTCGGCGACATCGTAAGGCCCAGGTCGCCGTCTTCAGACCAATTCGTTGGCGGGCTCGTCGAAAGTCCAGCCGGTCTGGTCGCACCTAAGTGAAGCCATGATTGCGGTTCTGGTGACACGGTGGAGGGGCGGGTGAACCCAGCAGCGTCGTCAACCAGAGACTGGGAGATAAGAGACACACCGTCACTGCCAATTCTACGGTGCGTGGTTGATGCCGGTGACGAGACTACCCCTCTCCTCATGGAACGCTGACTATATCGAGACTGAATAGAAGGTCGACTAGTCCAGTCGCCAGACTCGGCCGCCATGTCAAGACCAGATCTTGATAACAGCAATTATACATTAAGCTGTAAATTCGAAGATTGAAAAGTCGCTGAGCAAGGAGCTAGCTACCGCTGATCATGGTCAGACTCATGAAAGTGCATACGAGATATATGAACAAGGACTTCTTAGAACTCGGCTTGCCCCCACAAAGCTGCCCGGGCCATCTACTAGGACTGATATTGTAATTGGCAAATACGGCAAGGGGGGAAAAAAGGTTGTAAATTAAGAAACCGACCGCATTGATAAGCTTACATGAGAGGAGATGCGAAGAAAATGCAAATATACCTAAGACATGTAGTAGCCGATGTCTCGGTGAAAAATATTCTACCATGTGAAGGTTTATCTGCGCAGCAGTTCGTCCCAGATGACGACTGTTGGTTACTTTGCCTAGCCCAACCGAAAAGAGAAGTATCACACATAGCTGAATACGGGACTACAGCGTAGACTCCGACCCCTCGTTATTTTTAATGCCAAGACATAAAGGATCGTTCTAAATTCTTACGCCCAATGAGGCCTTCCTTTGTAATTACAGCTCAGTGCGGCTGTTATCAGGTCAGTCGATCGTCCTAGGTTACCTCGGTAGCTGTCGATCGCAGCGATTTTGGTACAAGTAATTCAAACCAACAGATGGAGGTATAAATAACTAACTAGTAAGTGATGGCCAGCTTATTATGAAATCACTTATCATATTGTACTCGGATAGGAAGTTGAAATATGGAATAGTCTATGATCTGCCGCAGAAGCACGTGGATTGCAGCTATAGGTTACTAATATCTCAAGTAATTGGAATGACAGACTCCGCACAACCAAGAATACGATATTCTCGAGTAAACAAATCATAGTAACTCAATTGAATCTCCGTAGATCTAAGTCGTAGCAGGCTTAGTCAATGCTGCTCATTGTAGCAGCCCTACACCGAAATTCGTCCTTGGCCCGTACTAGGGTTTTCGTAAGCTGCCAAGAACTCCGGACTATATTGGACCATGGATGGCAAGTATTATTCTACACGAGGCTATGGCGGTGTTCGCAATGACCATAACTGTAGATGATTCGTGAGCCCAAGGTAACTGGTAACTGGCTCGCATGCCGAGACGCACCGCGAGAGACATCACACCAAAAAGAAAGTCATGCGAAGGGGACAAATCGAAAATCGAGGCTTTATGGATCGCGTTATACTTCCGCAGTACCATGGACGATAACAAGTGTAATAGACTTGTGAGGTAGGTAGCAATGTAGCACGACCACACGGCGTCATTCTCGTGTAACAAACCGCCAGCCCCAATATCAGACTAGTCCCTATGATTTCGAATTCAACAAGTAAAAATCGACTAGATACATATTAGTTGAGCCAATTGGGAGCATTGGCTAGGAAATACAATAGCACAGGCGTATACACGAGACTTGTAAGTAAATCAAACGGGCTGCGCAATTCCGAGACGGGTCAGCAACTGATATCCGTGTCTAAATTTGAGCTGGCTATTAGCAGACACAGGTAGGTACAACTTGATACTCGTAGATACCTAACTTAGCTGATTGATAGTTTTTTTATTTTATTTTTTTATATACACAGGAACACTGAAGCAAGAGGTAGGCTTGCAGGTTTGAATCAAATAAATCGATAGTATCATCCGGTCAAGCTTATTCATTATCGTTGAGAATTAGCTACATCACCTGTTATCTTCACAATGTGATCCCAGAAGTGTGTAAAGGGTCTCCGCAGTGCCCCTTTACAACGGGTTAAGAGTTCCACGGGATTTACGACCACTCTGTCTAACATCTTCATATATTGCCGCTGTTCCCCATCTACTGACCTACCTTAGGTGCCCAGGTAGGTACATAAATAGGTAGTCGATCGTTGGCGGAACGACGTGATCTTGACCTCTTGCTACCACTTCAGCAATTCGGTGTTAGACACCACACTTATGCAATAGCTTATGGATAAATAGCCCTAAGAAGCAAGGACCTAAGCCAGGCGCACATGAAATGGGAATAACGGCATATCACAAAAAGCTGTGAGAAAGGGCATCCTTCGCTAGAATGGAGCCTACTGCTCAGCATAGCTCATCTCTGCCGGACATTCTTGGGTTTCCGTTTCTTGAATACCACTGCCGGTGCTTGGCCTTCTGCGTTCCCGACGCCAGCTTCTTGTTTGACTGGAATTGCATCCAAATCGCCAGCGACTGCTGGCTTGATGTCTTCCAAGCTTCTGGTATTCTCCGTCTGCTCCTCTTTAATACCAGGTGTAGACTCCTCTTTCTTCACACTCGGCAGATCACCCTCTTTCCTCAGTTGATCTGGTGACTGCTCTTCCTTCTTTTGTGGTTTCGCCAGGGTCCCGCTGAGTAGCGCATCTAATTCCGCGTCGTCTTCCGGCGCTTGTTTCGTATTGCGACCCCATTTCTTGGGCTTCTTGAACAATCCCTTGATCGCAGTCTCTTCCTCTTCTTCCTCGGCCTCGCGTTTCGGACGCTTTCGCACGCCAGATGCGACGGCGTCAACATTTTGTGGTTTCGCATCGGGGTCGTCGGGATTCGGCGTGCTGATAACCCTTGTGTTGGTCACGGTCCATTCGCCGGCCATTGCCATATCTCCCCTCAGCTCGGTGGGCACGTCGATGCCCATCTCGGCGAGTTGTTCCCATTGCTGTTGCCTTTGAGCGCCGGACGCCTGCGGTTGTTTCGCAGTGGTGGGTATCCTGCCCCCGGCTGTTGGGGTGCTACTGCTCGCCGCATGATCGGAAGATGCCGAGTCGACAAGACCGTTTAACCTTTCGATCTCTCGCTTTGCACGGTCTTTTTCTCGCTGCTCTTGCTCGTGGTTGCGGTGAATGTCTCGGAGAAAGCGCTTGAGGTTGCCCTGGTGCTTGGCGGTGGCCTCGTGGTTCGTGCGCTCGAGTTTGGTGTCGCGGACGTAGGTGCTGCAGTGCTTGCACCAGTACTTAGGCGTGGACTTCCAGTATTCAGACATGGTCGGAGCGTAGAGGCTGGTTGGATACGGTCGCGTTGACGGCGATTTAAAGGGGTTATAGAATCGTAGAATCTGGCAGCAACATGAGGTACCTAAGGTACGAGCTACTAATGGAGGTGAGCAAGCATCAAGTTATCAATCAAGTTATCAATAAGTTATTCGCGATTCCATTAAGCTTATCGATAAGAAATGGCGACCGAAGTGGGGCTTGATTCGGATGACGGGGCGTAAGCCACAAGAAGTCAAGCCCCATGGTGAGCGGTATGAGTGATTGAACTTATGCATCTAAATCCACGGAACTGCCGGGACTTGCTTATTTGTATTTCATTCTCATCATCACCTACGTAACTCCCGATAAAAGTTAAGCGAAGACTTCGTGGATATTCATCTCGAGAATCAGTTCATCCTCGAGTGAAACTAATTGATCTCCTACTAGGCTGAAGTGGGAACGTTCTCAGTCGGCGTGTCATCCGCTCTATGGAATACTGACAGAACATGGAGTATGAGTTGCTTCACTAACACTCGACCGACACACGAGGGATAGAGACACACGGTAAGCAAGAGTACAATTTTATATAGGGTTGCCATGTACTTCTACGCACGGGAGCTTTTATATTGTTTCCCAACTCCTAACATGCTGCCATTACCAAACGTTTACTTCGAATTTCAGACATTACACCATCCCTCCTTTCATAACCCCAACATTAATTCCATCCAATATCCATTTGAATTCATTTCCCGTTTAGTTTTAGTGTTTGTTCAATCACATCGCTGGTCCTCTTATGTAGAAACCTGGCGACTGTGAATGATCGAGTGCATGATATTTACAGATAGAAGAAAGCGACCATGGCCGTGAAGACCAAGGCACCGACGGAGCCAACCGACACGCGCGCCGAACCGCTGGTGGGGGGAGCGGATGTCGTGGCGGGGGGCGAAGTTGCGCTAGCCGAAGACGAGCTGGCGGGGACGCTGGCGCTGGAAGTGATGTACGAGCTCGAGCTCGAGCTGGACGCGGGTACAGACGCGGATCCAGACGCGCTGCTAGTAGGCACCGGGGCGGTAGTGCCAGGAGCGGTGGTGCTAGGTGCCGAGGTGACGGGCGATGAGGCAGACGGCGAGGGAGCGGAGGTCGGGTAGGCGGTGGTGGTTGCCGAAGACGTAGGGCTGGCGGTTCCCGGGGGAGTTACCTGGATCTGGCCGTCGGTGTACTCGCTGACGGGCACGTACGTGCTATAGATAGGAACACCGACGCTGGTGGTGACGACCTGGGGCTGACCATCGGGCAGGGCGGTAACGATAGTAGTTTGCACAACGCTGGTGCCGACAACCTGGCCGTCGGAAATCTGCGAAGCCGGCGAGTCGGAGCCGCAGGGCACGGCGATGATGGACACAGGCTCACACTGGGGGGCCCAGTTGCGGTCATACAGGTTATAGAAAGTGCCGGACAAGCAGCGGTAGAAGGTCGTGGAGTCACCGAGAGCGAGGAGGTTGTTCTCGCAGACGGAGAAACCGCTGGTGTAGAGGGCACCGGCTTGAGCGGGGGCGTCGAACTGGAACTGGTAGTTGCTGGCGATGTATCCAGTTCGCTTTTGGGCATCGAACGTTGATCCGTCCTTCAGGGTCAGGACGAGTATACCATCGCTGCCACACTCAGCGCGCTTCTGCTGTCGTTGTTAGTCAACTATCGTTTTACATCCAAGCCACCGGGCTTCTACGCTCGTCGAACGCCACTATTCCTTACCTCGGGTTGAGAGACACTTCGCTTCTCGGTGACTTCGGCGACGGTGATCTCGAAGTTTCCATCGAAGGTGCCCGTGCAGCCGGCTGGTGCAGCACCGGTAGGGGTCAGCTTGTCAGTGACACCCTGGGGAGCCGCAACGGCGATGCCCGCGAGGGCTGAAATCAGAGCGAATGTGAACTGCATCGTGGCCGATGTGTCGATGACTTAGCGATTGGATGGGAGGTGATGTTATGGTCGCGTTGAGGAAAAATAGCGGCCGAGTATTGTACAGATTCTAGTAGCGAATGACTGATGCCTCCAAATTGTCTCACTTCGTCTCTTGCCTCGCACCCTGCTCTTATTATGAGACCAGTGTAAACAGTTAAAAAGGGATGGAAGGGAGAAGGGGAAAAAGGAAAAGGCGGGAAGGAGGGGGAGGGTAACCTTTTTACCTGTTTTATATCCAAGTATCCAGTGTGTTGATGCTCATCAAAGGCTGGACTCTTAGGGTGGCCAGCGTGCCGAGCTTCTATTTGCTGATATGTACCTTACATGCCTACTCTGCATGTCCGAAATCCCATTGTTTTCGGTTCCATAGATATTAGAACCAAAATAACATGCATACCTACCTAGGTAGGTATGTAGGCGGGATGTACGCAGTACCTCCAATATCTACCCTGGCTCGCTCCTCCAACCAGGATTCATGTGGCTGAAAGGATCGGTTCTTGTACAGTACACCACCGGAGAGACTTATGACTTATGATCTCGTTTCCTTGTCGACAGTGAAATTAATGGTAGGTAGCAATAACAACCATTACTGAATACGAGCGGTCTCATTTTGGCTTATAGGTAGGTACTTACGTAGCCGGGCTACCTATTGCACACGCGTGTCTTCATGTCTCCCTTCGAGGGCAGAATTTTTTGAGACAAAGCCAGCCCGCCCATATGCTGTACGACGTGGACTCGCCGATATCTGCCTGAGGGTGGACCTACCATAGCTGAGGGCCTGTGCTTTCTCTGATAAGCAATATTCCTCCATGGCAATTCTCTTTGTCGATGGTCATTTTAACACTCGATAGTAACGGGATTGGGATCCTCTCCTTTATCAGCAACCCTGGTTCTATATGTGGAATGTAAACTGCCGAATTAGCTAGTTGACTGACGGGATCAACATCATCCTGCACTAGCCCCGTCTCCAGCGCGGTGCTCTAGTGTGCTGTGTGGAGCTTGAGTGTTGAAACGGTATGTATCGCTATCTTCCCAAGCTCGCCAGGCATGCCCATCGCCTTTCTTGATACACCGGGAGGATAGCAGTACAAACCAAGCCGAGCCGTATTCGCGACAGTACTTTAGGTAGGTAGGTATAATAACCGGCTAATATGGCTAACAATGATTTCATATGCATAGAATACGGGCTACGAGACCGCTCGCTGAGGTTGCATTCAATCAAGCGGCACCCAGTCAAGGCCAGTTCTTATTTCCAGCGTTATTGCTCTGGGTCGTTGTTGGGGGGATGACGATTCCGCACGGCTGATCGATGCCGTGAAATAAAATCGTGCGACGAGCGCTACTGCGAGAAGCCTACGCCACCTACGCCTGGCAGGTCTACATGGTATCTTCGCGTCGTGCTACCGCAATGTAAGTTGGAGGTTGGTCTGGGTTTAGAAAATGTTTTCATCCTCTGTTTTACACCCTGCTTACCTACACCACCGAGACGACCTACCTAAATGGGTAGGTAGGTATTCATTATAATTAGAGTGACACGACATAGGTCAGAAAAAAAAGGTGGGCTGTGATCGAACCTCGCCCTCATTTTGTGACATTTCACTTTTTGTCCCCACGATGAAATAATTAGTAGAAAAGATAATGACCTACCTAGTCCGTCTGTGTCAGTGCGTATCTTTTTTACACCCCGACATTTTTTCCTCTGGGATTAAAATCAAGCTTCACCCCCCAGAACCAGAACTCCAGGCGCCAATCGCTATTTCCCCTCCGTGGCGGCAATCGAACGACGGCAACCCAGATCGGAGATGATGTTCCTTGACTACCTAGGTAGCGGCCGACTGGCAGGCTGGGTGGGGTCATTTTAGGGTAAGGGGTAGGGTTCAGGGGTTGGGAGGCAAGAAAGGCGAAGAGCAGGGAGATGGAGGATGTTGTTCGAAGGATGTGTAAGGTTTTGCCTGTCACCTGTCTGCTTCCTCCAAGGATATTCTCGCCATCTCTGTTCCCAAACCATCCTACTTGGCCAATTCTAAAACGTCCAGCAGTTTCCATGTTTGGCATCAAGTTACGTATGGCAAGAACCTAGGTAATGTAAGATGGGCTACTGACAGCTTGACAACGTGTATTAAACATCCCTATAACGTGGACCCTTTCGGAAACAACTTGCACTTGTGGGATGAATTCTAGACGTGCACAGTATGAATTATTGACGAGAGTGAAGAGTCCCGATCGGTGGAGTCTGGGGAAAAGGCGGGAAGCGAGACAAGGGAGTATCGAAAGAAAGTGATAATCAGGCCTCGGACAGTGTGAAAGATTCTCCAGCTGGAATACGACCCTGCCGAGGACCGACATGATAGTGGATGCAATAATGACTGGTTACAAAGAGAAGTTCTACGCAGCCTTTACCTATTGGATGAACGTAGCCCCTGGCCTTGAGAAAAACCAACCACCCCCACAAGAAAGGAAACCCAACGCAACACGCAGGGGGAATGGCAGCATATTCAACTTGGCAGGGGACGAAGGGATGGATGTCCTATCGTAAAATACCTACAGCAAAAACAAGACATGGCTGGCGGTTCGTCTTTATCACATCTATCTGTCGGGTAACCTTCCGATGATGATTCGCTCATGAAACATTTCCCTTTTTTCTTATTATGCAGTGGCGTGAAGAAACAATGCCCGTAGCTCTGGAGTGGCTGAAAAGACCAATGATAAGATGCTTCCTTGCCGTCTAACCGCTTACTACTCATATCGCTCAGGGCTTAAGCCCGCTGGGCTGATCAAATCTCGGCTGCTGGCTAGGCTCCGAGGTAGGTGTCATCGACAATACATTTCCAAGCTTTCTAGGCGCGTTTTCGCGTTTCATCACAATTATATAACTCCGCATAAGACATTTCAAGAGGCAAGATTAAGTAAGTAACTGAGCAATTCGCATATACTCTCCCTCGGACGAGAAATTGGAAAAGAACTTAATCTACCTATGATGATATCATGCTAAATTTCATACACGCCTGTTTTTAGCATTGAATTCCTTATCTTGACTCGAAATTGGATGAGATTGAGGATTTGCAAATATTCAGTTATAGCGTTACAGGTGAATTAGCTACGTGTGGCGCCTATATGGGTTAGACACCATCAGTCCCTAATAATACCGGGAATGAGACTTTTCGCCAGCGCATTAAAAGGAAGTAAGAAAGCGTCATGCTATAGGTGACATTTCTAATTTCTTAAGCATTGCCTGAAGAAATACAATTATGGTCGAGCACTACCTCGGTCTTAACCATCTCGAGGCATCAATGTCTCGTCCCTACCAGCTCGTGATAGGCTGTAATCTTAGTGGCATTTTTATCTGCAGGGTTGGATCTGTTTCATATTCACACATTCTCACTCGCCAGGAGAGCCCGGACAAAGGATAGGAAACGCCGATTGGAGGTTCCGGTAGAATAGAGCCGTACCTGCATGCCTTAATCATGGATTTTCGCCGAGTTTGCTGAAGAGTTCAACTTTCTGCATGTGCCAATCGGTAAGAACGTAGTACTGACGCCAAGTGAAAGTACCATTTCGCTTCAGGGGGACGAAGACGTAAACATGGCTTCTTCTGATCAGTATGTCGGCCATTGAAAATCTGCTTCGTGGTATTCGCGTTGCCCTTTGATATGATATTTAGAGGTACACATTAAGACTCACACGTGCAGGCATAACTAGGCCTAAAGGGCCTCGAAAGGTACATAAGTAGGTGTGACCTGGAAAATTCATCATTTGGGGGGGAATCATCTATGCGTAAACCATTGGTATAGCCACCACGTTCTCTATCATTCATTCATACGACCCATGCAATCGTGCCCTTTCCCTCTGAAACCCATTCCATTTCCTCATCTAGAACCCTTCCCCGTATCTCACTTCGTTAGAATTCGCACCATTTCCTGCACCACTTCTCTCGTTTCCGGCTCTAGCTGTTCCTCAGGTGGGCTAAGGACTTGCTGGAATACGTTGAGAAGCTTGGGTGTAAGCTCCTGTACCGTGGGGTTAGAGAGCACATCTAAAAAAACACATGTTAGTATATCGAAAGTAGAGAGGGTAAACAGAGCAGTGCGTGGCTGTCGTGAGTCAACTTACATAGCTTGTGCAGACATTGGTAGACGGGTTTGTTTTCCTCGTAGTCCTCCTTGAGAGGAAGCAGGTCGACGAGCGCGGGTAGCACATCTGCAATCGGAACCTGGTCGGGATGCGCTAAGATCATACGGCACAGACAGCCGGCCGCGTTATCCTGTAAACGAGCATCCTTGATCTGAAGCAAGGGTTCCAGCTTTCTGAGGATCTCGCTATATGCCGGAAGATAAGTGTTGGCGTCCTCGGAGTGGTACACGAGTTGTCCAGTTGCGTACGCGGCATTAGACTTGGTTTCTTTATCCTCGTCCGAAAGGCGATGCAATAGAGGGCGGAGTAGGGTAGATGTATAAGGGGTAACAGCGTTACCCATGTAAGCAACGCATTCGGCTACTACACCAACAGCAGTCGAGCGCTCAAGCGCCTCGTTGGAGCTGAGAAGCTTGGTGATGGGCTTTTCGAAGACCTTCCAGACCTCAGCAAACTGCGTACCCAAAGCAGAGGCGAGGCCGATCAGGACATCCAGTGCCGTGTCCACGACCAGCCAATCCCATTCGGAACTGCCCTCGACGGCCGGGTCCTCTTCGATCTCGCCGAGGTCCGTCTGGCAAGGATGCGCTCGGGTAATGAGGGTACCAAGCACCGTTATAATCTGCTCCATCATGCCCTTCTGTCCTAGTATCGCGGGACCGCAAGTCTTGAGCGTCGATGCGACGCTTCGGTTAATCTCCGTAACAGTATCCCTGTGAAGGTTGTTAGCTTCTCTCTCACTTCAACGTCAAAGTGTCAAAATACGGATAAGGTCAATTCCAGTCAGATCTTGTTCTTACGTGTTCTCAGCAACCGCCAGTGGCGTCTGAGTGAGCTGGGTATAACGTATAGTGGTCATCATTGGAATAGGTATGCAGTGTAGGAGTGGGCGTGAATAAGGCAAAAAATCAAGCACTTACCGATCATCATCCTCAAGCCAAATATGTAGAGTGGCGGTAGAAACGATCTCGCCTAGCTTAGCAACCTGCGTGACGGGCTCGAACTTCAATGGTAGACCTGGTTCCCATTTGTTACCGGTCTGTTTCTCCATGACTTCCCATACGCAGGCGTAGGTTCGCCACAGAGTACCAATGGCGGTCTTTCGGCATCCTTCGTATGAATGCTCCGCGAAGGGAGCACCGAGTTCCACGGCTCTTTCGATGTAAGGGGCGCTCTTTTCCTTAGCAGCGTAGATAACATCACCTAACACCTCTAACGCAATTTCTTTTTCTAGGGCTTGTGCAGATACGCCGACGAAGTCATCCCAATCGTCATCATCATCGTCATCATCAAGGATATCATCGTCGTCGTCTTCGTATGCGCTCTTGACCTTGATCTTTTTTCCTTGAACAACGATATCCTCATCAACGAGACCCTGCTGCTCTTCAGGAACATCCAGCTCAACCTCCTCCTCTTCGAGCTCGAGGCTATCGAAGAGGCCCTTGAAAATACCTGCGAGAGGCTCACCAAGGTCTCCTTCGTAGACCGTAGCGAGTTGACTCCATAGTATAAAGGTCGTCTCCCGGAGGCGAGGGTTGTCGAGGTGGAGCGCTTTCTCGCTAGCCATCAACAGCGGCATAACGTACGGGCTAAACTCTTGAGCGCCAACACCAACAGCGATGCGGCCCATGGAGTCGCAGATGGAGCTTCTTAGCGCCAACTCCTCTTCACCAGTCTCAGCCATGAGGTATGTTGACATGGCCTCCATGGTCTGCTTGAGGTAAGGAGTGAATGAACCCTTGATCGAGACGGCGATGGCACCGAGCGCGCCTGCAGCTGCAGACTTGACTTTGGGATCGGGGTGCAATAAGAACGCTCCTATGCGTTGTATCATGCTGTCTCCATATTTCGCCATGATATCCGGTCCCAGGCCCTCAGCCAAAGAGTCGATAGCGCCACAGACAGATCGAATGATTTCCGCATTCTTCTCATCCGACTCGTTGCCGCTGGCAGCATCAAGGTTCATGACTAAGGCATTCATAATGTCGTCGTGGTGAAGCGCCATACTGTCAGACAGGTCCTCGCCTAGGCGTATGAGCCCTAGAAGAGCAGCGTAGCGAACGCCTTGCTCGGGATCCTTGAGGAGGCTGAGCACCAAAGGCATGACAGATTTGATTTGCGTAGACATGAATTCGGGTGCACCCTCCGCACATGTGCCAAGAGCTAGAACACCAGCCTTGCGTTGCCCGGAATTCTGAGAACTGGCATACTGTGGGAACTCGTCTAGCAGGGGGACGATGACAAGCCGAGGTGGTAGGTTGGAAGCCAGCTGATCTATGAGAGATAAAGCTGATCTGGCAGGTGTGGCATCGTCGTCGTCATCATCGTCGGCCAATTCGGACAAGATCACCAGACTCTTCTTCATGAGCTCAGCACCCATTTGCGGAATGGCCTGGATCTTCAGGCGGCGATATTTGGTGCATTCGGCAAGGAAGGCTATGGCTTGGTTCCGTACATCGTCATCCGCGTTAGTGTTGCCAGCTAAGTCGAGCATGAACTGAAGCAGATCTTTGAAGTAGCGAGAAAGGAAAGAAGAGTCATAGGCCAAGAATGACTGAAAGACTTCAAAAGATTGCTGTATTCTCTCGTCATCGCCACTGTTGACAGCATCCTTGAGAACGTCGACCATAGCAGGCACGAACTCTTGCACGGCGTTGGCAGCTTGCTCATCCTCGTCGGCATCGATCAACATCAATACAGCACTGATGGACATCATGGTGTTGATCCGGACATCTCGACTCTGGGGGTCTCGAATGGTCTTGGTGAAGAGCTCGAATAGCTTAGAGAGTTCCTCTTCGAAGTATCTCGGGTTCGCTTCTAGCAAGCTAAAGATGATGTAGGAGCCGACCTCGCGGTGGGCGACAGTGTCCGAGGTGGTCAGCTGAAGGACGGCAGGAAGCAAGTCGCTCCACTCCTTTTCGTCGAAATCGAAGGTCGCAATGGCAGCGATGACGCGGGATTGGCCATGACGGCATTTCGAATCTTGCTCTCGAACGATAGCTTGGAGAAGCTCGTTGCGCACGGCAGGCTTTTGGTCGGCGGCGACGTTTTTCCAGTGCTTGGGAACGAGTCTCAAGGCTTGGACGGCGGCGAGCATACGAACGGTGGCCTCGGAGTGGGAGACGATGATATGGAGCAGGCCAATCAAGGCATCCGGGTGAGGGTAGAAGTTCTTTCGTAATTCTGCCGTTGCAGCCTTGACCTTTTGGGTATCAGCTGGAAGGTGAAGGTGAAGGGTTAGTTTTCTAATTCCGACCTTGGAAATCAGGATATCCGGGGACGCTTACGAATCTGGCATGCTTGAAGCAGCTCGACAAGCTTTTGCTGGTCCATGATGGGCTGCCTGGCTGTTGACAAAGTTCAGGTTAACGACTGTGGATTGGGAGTTGAGATGATAGAGCTCGCGTCAAGCTCTTAACAGAAGACAGATATTACAAGGAAACGAAGGACTGGAGTGCATCGACGACCTTAGGTCTACGACGAGTTCCAAGGTCCAGAATCCTTATGCTTTCGTTAACGGTGAACGATGTAAGGATTTGGGCAACGACAGAGAAGGGGAAAAAATATTTATTTCCCAATTTTTTTTAGGCGGGGTTTCGGTTTCGTCGCGTTAAAAAATTTGAAGGGTCCGATAAGGCCGATAAGTGAGCGCGTGGGGCCAAACGTCGTTAGCCTTAGGTAGCTTCGTTGGTGGGATGTTAGTGCTGAGGTAGCTGGGGTCTTGCCCTGCTCTGCCTGTCTCCCTGCTGTCCTGAGAAAGCCAGCTCAAAAAAACCTCGTCCAGAAGCTCACATTGTCTGTGCCTCTTCCTCCGATGTCCTACTTGAGCTACTTGAAGTTACGATCAAGTTCACATATAACACTTTCATTCAAGTTCCTCACTTAGGTACTCCGTACCCAGGGAGTATCATGATCCGAGGTTTTAACTTGAGGTTAACACTCAGAAACCAATATGCCATAGACTTTCAATATCGAATAATATCTTTGCCTTGGACAGCTGGGAATACTCTTTATGATATATTTTGATGTCCTCGGGGATTATAAAAAAGCGACGGAGAAGGGGTGTGTGGCTACATACTTCTACCACCCCCTTTCAGCTGTATTTCTACCACGTTCGTAAGTGTTTACAAACTGCCTTCTTCTACATTACAGAATCGTGTCTATGGTGGTACATAATATGTCCAACTCAGTCGAACAGCTCAGGGAGGTAGATATTTGTCCACGTCTCCACGCGCAAGTATTTCCATCGAAGCGACAGCACAGGTTCCGATATTACTGTTCATAACATCAGAGCCTGAATAATAAAACTTATCTTCGGATCACGGCTTAGAGGGGATGGTTCGAGATGTTTCAATAGTAGTGGCCATTTAGCGCCGCTAGCCCTACCGCATGGTTGCGTGGATAGAGAAATGGTGAAGGAGATAGAGAGCTGAACATGTCCATCATCTGGGCATTCAGTTGAGGTTTCTCGACATCTTAATCGTGATGTGTTCTTCGAAATACTCCCGAAACGAAAAAATACTGGATTTATTTATCACAGACAAGCAACTCTACCGTCAGTGCTTAGGACTGTGATGCTTGTGTCGCACTTTCTACCGCCGAAGTATATTATCTTTCGTCACTGCCTTCCCTGATTTTAGTATTGTAACTTGGATCGTAATGTAAGGAGAGGTAATCGGCATGGTCTAGGTAGGTTTAAAAATCTTGACCTGTCATGGATTACAACCTGTTTCCTTATCGGAACATAGAAATTCCTTATTCAAGATATATATTTTCCTTAAATATTGCTGGAATCTCGCATTCTTCTACCTTATCCCTCCTGATAGCACGACTAGGCAGTCCTCCGGCCAGCCTAAGTCGACCGACTTAGTCCCGAAGGTTCTCTTGTCTACGCGTGCATCGACTTTGGGCCGCTGCAATGCCTCACAAACACAGCCGAGCATTGACTCCAAGATACATATAGAAGGCCACAATGAAGAGACGCTCGAAGAAGCAGAAGTCCGCCGTCGACTACCGACATCGATGGCCGACACAGCAAACACTCTACGAATCCCGCGTCCTCGGGGAAGGAGAGCAGCAACAGGAGAAGCCCCAATCGCGACGCGCCAAGGCACTCGAAGCAGTTTCGGTTCCTCTTCTCTGGATTACCATGAAGATCGAATCATAGCAGGACGATCTCGACCACCAGATTGAAATGATTGAAGCGAAGAAGCAGAAACGACCGAGCGTATCGTCCCTATTTGAAGCCGCCCGAATGCGAAGACCCGCGGATGCGAATGCCAAGCCTGGAAAAAGTACACATCCTTACGACACTGGCGTCGGAGAGAATACTGGAAAGGAAGCGACCCAAGAAAGTGTCGTGAAATCATCAGCGATCCGAACCCGACCGAAAAGGTCTACAGAGCAGCCGCGAGAGACAGCACTGAGAACTCACGATAAACTTCTAGACGTCCCTACAGGCAGGCTTGCCCCGGGATCCTCTCAGGATGGAACACCGAGTACGGCACCCCCAGAGGAAAAAGAGTTGACGTGTTCTCCAGCACCACCCACGGAGAGTAATATCCTGGGCCGGCACATGATCGGATTTCGCAGCATGCTAGGGGCATATAAGAACCAAAAAACGCTTTCCAACACCACTCCATCTATAGCAACCTCGGCCTCACCAAACCAGCCATCGGCAGCTACTGGTGGGCATAAATCATGGTGGTACTTCAACAAACAAAGAAGCGCGAGCGATACCTACGGCATCACGAAACCCTTGATACCAAATGAGGAACATGATTTAATCTTGAAGAAACTGCAGCGCACTCGCAAGCCCGTCCAGAACCCGAGGTACGGTGCGAAGAAACCTCACAAGAATGAAAAGTTTCAGGAAAGCATCGAGGGGCAGCAGCCAGCCCGGGAGCAGTGGGAGGAGGCTGAACGTCTGAGTCCTCGGCAGCCTACCTGTAATGTCAATCATGAAGCATCAAAGGCTTTGGGACCGAAGCAACAGAAATGGTACCGATGGAGCCCGTCTTCATCCCAAGCTCGCCCAAGTACAGATAGGACCCGTGCTACGCCAGCAACCCAAAAGGATTTCGTGCGTGAGGATTCAAGAACCGAGACACCTCCCATAACAACAGCACAGGCCTTACGTTCTTTGATAGGCTCGGGAAGGTCGCCGACGTCGAAGGCGGCCACGCCGATGGATCTTACGAGCCCCAGACCAGCTACGTCGACATCGGCTCTTCTGGTCAGACAGCCAAGCCGGGAGAGTCATATTTCAACCGATCACAGGAATAGAAATTGGATTCCTTTCTGGCCATCGCCAAGACCACCATCCGAGGGTTCACATTGTAGGGATGTTGATGGGCGGCTATCGATAGAGCCGGAGCAGGGCAAGGAGTTGGCGAATCGTAAGGGGTGTTTGGGCAGGGTCTCTCGGAAGGGATGGAGAAGTGGATAGATGGCTCATTGCTGTGGTAGTATCGATATACCTTTTTTCCTAAGTAGGTACCTAGGTTAGTATAAATAATACTAATTTTATGGCTCATAGTTCTTCGGGCGCTGTGGGAATCCTGCCTGGTACGTATGCGGAGGTACCCCGTGGACAATGCTGCAGGTGTAGGTGCCAGGTACACAAGTTGAAAGACGCATGCGGACTATCAGTTGGGACTGTGTGTGGACTCGGCACTGTGAACAGAGAATTTGAGGTAGAGGATTTGATGAAAGGAATGAAGTACCTACCTACCTAAGGTAGGTATCCATTCCATTGAAACATGTTGTAGCTAATGGTCCTGTTTCTCTTTTCATTTTTGTGTTGCCAAACATACTGTTCACTTAAGTTTTCTTTGCCAACTCCTTTACAAATAACCAGCTATCCCGTCTACTTAACATCCATTACAATTTTAAAGTTGTCTAAATATCCTCATAGATAAATTAGTGGCAACTAACTAGAGACATACAAGATGGCTTCATTTGCTCCAACCGACTGTTGTGTCAGGGGTATCAAATATGTGTGAGTACTTCTAATCTCGTCAACTACATTCCATCAGTCTCCTTAGGGAGCCTTCGCCCCATCTCTAAGCTCTTAAGCTGACCGTAGGACAATCATGATATAGAGGCGAACCCAAAGGTCAAGACATCAAGATAGGCAATTGGGACGCGTACATCACGGTTCCGCAAAATGCCATGGCCGAGGCCCACGGGTTCTCGGCGTTGCTGTTCATCCCGGACGTCATCGGAATCTGGCAGAATAGCAAACTTATAGCGGACCAGTTCGCTGCCAACGGCTACCTGACTCTGGTTCTCGACATCTACAACGGCGACGCCTTGGCCCTGAACCGTCCCGAAGGCTTCGATTTCGAAGGCTGGATCGCTCACGGCAGTACCGGTGATAACCCGCATACTCCCAAAGCTATCGATCCAATCGTCGAAGCTGCTATTGGATACCTCAGGGAGGAGAGAGGCGTGAACAGGCTGGGTGCTGTCGGGTACTGTTTCGGTGCCAAGGTATGTCCCCCCCTTTCTCTCAAGATATGCGACGGTTATAGTTGTTGCTAACACTTATCTCCAGTACGTCGCTCGCCACCAGCAAAACGGTATCGACGTCGGTTTTATTGCGCACCCGTCCTTCGTCACGGAGGAGGAGTTGCGAGGATTCCGGGCACCGCTCTCCATTGCTTCCGGCTCGGTTGATAACCTCTTCCCGGCGGAGCAGCGGCACCAGTCCGAGGGATGGCTCGACGCTAAAGGGGACCCTTGGCAGCTCAACGTGTACTCCGGCGTCGACCACGGATTCGCCGTCCGGGGTGACCCTAGCAGTAGAACTCAGCGTTTCGGAAAGGAGCAGGCCTTCCTCCAGGCCGTCAACTGGTTCGACTACTGGCTATCTGTAATTTGAGGATCGCCAAGAAAAAATAGCACATGTCAATAATTCAAATACACATTATGAAACTATAAGATAATATATCGAAAATCTCCATCAATTTGCTCCTTGACTTATCCCTTGAGAAATGCCAGTCCAGATTGATTTTCTTTGCTGAGCAAGACGGATCTACATACTTTAATCCCAATTCCATACGACTGTGATCACTATGAAACTGTAGAAAAAACGAGCCTCGAGCCGGGTAGCACCTTGAGATGTACTCAATGATTATCCCCTAATTTGAAAAAGAATATTTTTTTGGCACGATTTTGCGTACTGAATTTGACGACTACGATGACAAAAAACTCGAGAATAATGAGGTAAAATGTCTCGAGGTACCTATTTCGATTGGCTTCAAGACGAGTCTAGTAAATTAAACTGTTCCAATTCTGGTTGCATATGACGAGGTGCATATGATATCCAGGGGTATAAACTACTCGGTTGACTCTTCGGTCCTCTGCGCGGCTAGTAATTGACTCTGTATGCCCCTTTTACCTACATGCATAGCCCTTTCGAGTTCTCGCTCTTCCTCGCGCAGGGCGGCCCTACCAAATTCTAGCTGCCGCTTCTGCTTGCGTTTCTCCTCAGCCACGACGCGTTCTCGCTCCTCGAGGGCCTTCTCCCTCTTCTTTCGGTCCTCTCTTGCCCTGCGCACTGCTTCATCATCTTCGACCTCGGCCTCTGCGGGTGGTGGCCCTAGCGTCTGGATATATGCCTCGATGAGCGGGTCTCGTGTTTTCGGATCTAAACTGATGTAGCGCATATCGGCGAGAATTTGGGACGGGAGGTTTTCCAAATGGACATTGTTGTTTAGCTGACTTGGGGGTAAGCTGCGCAGTAGCGCCGCCAGGTCCTTCTTCAGTGTGTCCTGTGGAAGTTTCAAGCGGTTGATGTGTTCGCGGTACCACTTCTCGCGGTCGCGGTCGCTCAGGGCGGTGTCGCGCATGGCAGACTCTTTCTTGTATTTACGACGGAACTCCGGCCAGTATAGCTTGGGTGTTGCTTTCTCTTGTAGAAAGGCTAGGTATGGGATGCGCGGGTCTCTCCTCTCTTCTTTGGCGCGTTGCTCTTTGAGGGTTCGGATTCGTTCGCGGCTCCATTCTTCCCAGACTTCCTTGCGCGCCTTCATCGTATTAAGCACCGTATACCGTGCGTCGTCGAAAACGCGACCTTCTTCTATGAGTTTCTCCCACGGCGAGTAGGGATTGATGCCATAATCATTGAGCAGGTCCTTGAATAGCTCTTTAGCATCGGTATCGGATAGTGGCAGACCTTCGGCGCCTTCGGGCCACGCGTCGGGGTCACCGTCGTCGTATTCGCCCGGATCGAGACCGTATTCCTCGCCCATTGCCTGTAATTGGTAGGCTATATCTTCTTCGTTAAACTCGACGGGCATGGTTTCGGCAGGTTCCTCGGTGCGTTGCCGCTTTGAGGGGCGGTCGTCATGATTTTCATCGTCTTCGTCTCCCTCTCTTTCCTCTTCTCCCTCCCCTTCTCCTTCGTCGTCTGTAACCTCAACTTCTTCATAGTCGGAGCCTAGCTCCTCCGGCTCCTCTGTGGCTTTGTCCGAAGTTTCTCTTTGGGGCTCTGCCGATGCAGACTTCTCGGCACCTTGCTCTCGGCCGGCCTTGTTTCTGATCCCGCTGATGTCCAGCTCCAGCACGCCTTGCATTATCTTCTCGGGGATTCGCCAGTAGCTCGCGTTTTTGACGGGATTGTATGCGAAGCGCCGGCCATACTTGGTGTATACTAGTAGCCACGGTTCGCAGCCCGGTATAGCAACTTTCGATCTTGGCTTGTCTGTTGGCTGCGGCCGTGGACGGTCTTTATCCCTCCCGCTAGGGCCATCTCGATGTCCACCGCGGCCACCATGCTGCTGCTGCGCGAGGCGTTGACGCGCCGGATCATATTGGGCGAGGAAAGCGTTTGCGGCGGCGGGATCGGAGAGCTTGGGTACGGTCGAGTACTGAAAGAAACTGGCGTGGGGACCTTGTGGTCCAGGAGGCGGTTGGGCAGCAGACGAGGTGTTAGGTAGCGGTGCGGGAGATGCGGACGGACGATTGTACGTGGATTCTTGAGTGGTCGTATTGTAGTAGTAGGTATGTCCCGTGGGAGCTTTATGTTCTGTCCAGCCGGGGGGCAGCGGCGGTGGGACGTTCGCAGAGGGTTTATAAGTAGACTTTAACATGTTGGCGGAAAAATTCAACTTGATTATGTAGTGGATTGTTACGGCAAGGGGCCATAGCAGACGCTGGAACTGGCGTTGGGATGGTCGTGATGTTCTGGTTCAGAGTGCGAAAAGTTAAGAATAGAGAGATGCACTAATGCGTCGTGTACTGCTTATTTACATATGAAGCTACATACCTTATGTAGGTATAGGCGAGTATGGAGCTATAAGAGGAAGCGGGACAAAAGTCGAAGATGCCGACGTCACACAGCATCGGGTGCATCGGTCCCACTAAGTACCTTCGAAGAGATGGGGAGTTGGGGATTGAAACACCTAAGTAAGCTTAAGCGTCGCAACTCGAAAAGTTGGCACGCGACCTCGAAGCTCCGACATCGAAGCTCGACTTCGATAATTACTATCTATATCCTGCATAACTACTCTCACCTGAAGTCATATTCCCTGTCTTATTGCGAAGGAGATGTGGTGGAACTTAGTAAAGGCTATACGTAGACGGTGACTTGCAGCTATCGTCAAGATGGCGCCGCGCAACGATTTCCAACAAGGCGGCATATTGGGATCAATTGCAAGATTCTGGACTGTATGACATCGATTATCTCTTTTACTTGTCCGTTCTATCAAGTCTATGAGGAGATGGCTAACCTTTCTCCAAGCATTCCTATGCGCCCGACTACCTAGGCTTCGCCGGCCTGTTGACGGCATACATCCTGATCCAATTCCTCGTCGAACCCTTCCATCGCATGTTCTACATCAACAATCTGAACATCTCCTTCCCCCATGCCGAAGTCGAGCGCGTTCCTGTGTGGCTGAACTTCGTCTACGCTCTGTTCATCCCACTCGGCCTCGTGATACTCTACAACAGCCTCACTCGAGCCTCCTTTCATAAACACCACGCAACTATCCTCGGCCTTGCAATCGCTCTCATACTTAGCTCCTTCCTCACCGATATCGTAAAGAATACCGTTGGTCGTCCCAGGCCGGACCTGATATCTCGATGTAAACCCGCCCCCGGCACCAAGCCCGACGTTCTGGTGACAATCGACGTGTGCACCGAAACGGACCACCACACCTTGCACGATGGGTGGCGATCGTTTCCTTCGGGGCACTCGAGCTTCTCCTTTAGTGGCCTTGGGTATTTAGCATGCTTCTTAGCTGGTCAATTAAGAATATTCCACAACAAGAAGGACCTAGGTCGATCGCTGATCTGTCTTGCACCTCTCGTCGGGGCGGCATTGATAGCAATCAGCCGCTGCCAGGACTACCGCCACGATGTTTACGATGTGTGCGTAGGGTCGGCATTGGGGTTGACCGTCGGGGTGTTTTGTTATCGCAGGTATTGGCCGCGTCTGACCGGTCGGGAATGCGACGAACCCGATCCGCCACCCGGCACGGAGACGGAAGATAGGGAGGGATGGAGGAGAATTCGAGATGAAGAAGAAGGTGGTCCCATCATCGGGCGAAATGCTGGGTATGAGATGGCCAACTTAACAAGGCGTAGTTCAGACTAACATGTGCTTACTAGATGATCGAATCGAAGACATCAAGTAGAAACCAACAGCAACACGCGATGCATATTATAACTTGTGTTCCTTGCAGGATGCAACGGGAAAGCCTGCAACTAGATTACACTCGGTTTGGAGTCTATTCTATATCCAGGTAGGTATTATGCCGTCGCAAGTCACTCTTAAACATTATCCAATGTCTCAGAAAATCTGATTATGGATATACATTATGTTATGAATTAGAGATGAGTCTAAATACATAGAGTTGAAGAGATGCAGGGGAGTGGGAATGGAGACAAATCTTCAAAGTGACTCAAAGTATGAACCGTGAAAGGTGTGATGATGCGGAGGAAGGGCTAGAACATAATCATCCACTAATGTCTGAAGTCGAGTTGACATGTCATATAGGTAGGACTATTTCCCCATGGTGCCCATGGTGTCTACAGTGTGGATAGCTTCCAGGCCACTCCGTGCGCAAAGTCCTGTCACGTAATATCATAGGGATTTGCATAGAGAGTTGTGAATTTCTGCTTGCTTTTTTCTGAGCTTTGCTGCCTGCCAGCCTGCCAGCCTGCCAATCAGTTCCAGCGAGACGACCCGGCAACTCCCCTGCACTCACCTATCAATCCCGTATTATATGTGCTACCCCCACCTTCCTGCCAGCCACCTTCAATGCCCACGCCTGCTCTAGGTCCTGCAGTATTCTGTAGGAGTTACCAATGTGCACAAGTTCAGCCTGGTGCTCTAGACTTAGATAGTGCCTGTTAGTGCAAACACCTACTACTAAGCGTTTTCCTAACAATAACTATTATTACTCAGAGGTTGTTCTGATTTAACATCACGAAGTCTACATTTGCACGACTTGTCAATCAATTGTTAGCCAGCTTTGACTTTTCACGCCTTTCACGCCTCGCTCTTCTCTTTTCTTCTCTTTCCGAGTTTCTCTCTTTTCTCTTCCCCCCATCTTTTCTTTTCTTGCCCATCAGTTCCCCCCCTCGCTATCTCTGGCTATCTTCCAGTTTGGTTAACTTAACTCACCAGAACTGCTTGAGGTCTTCTCAACTTCAACAGCCACAGCCCACTTAAGTTACCATCACTCCCCCATCTTCTCTTATATTCACACATTCTGTTCGTCTCACACACCTTGCTCTGCTCTTCCTACAATCTCTAACACAATACTATCGAATTCTTAGTACGCTCGGTGGAACATTGAAGCCGTACAAGTCCGTCCCCGTCAACTTGAAACTGCAAAGATGGCGACCCGTATGGCGACCCGTCGCACCCATGTCAAGGACGAACCCAGGCCTGAACCTGCTTCGCCAAGTGAGAGTTCTCTGTCTGGCACCGTCATAGACCATTCGTACGACATGCCACCACCGTCAGAACCGCCGCCCAAGAAGCGCAGGGTGCCTCATGATGGATATCCGGCTCCACCATCTTCTGTGGCCCCGTCTATTGTAGCGGCGTCTGATGTACCCAGCTTCATTCGGTCGCATGCCCGTGAGTTCGCATCCCAACCTAACTGACTACCACACCCTTGATACTGAACGCTATCTATATACAGCCAGTGCGGAGACCTTCCAGCGGAACACTGAAGATCCCGAGCCCATGTTCATGGAGATGAGGCGGCGCTCACGCCACAGTACACCTTCGTCGCAGGCTGCAGATGCTAGCTTTGCCCAGCAGAGCTTCGCCCATCCTACGTTTACTGACATCGGCCTGAAGCAAAAGGCCTGCAATGACACCCTCGGTATCCTCCAGACTCTTGGCGTGCCTCGTAAGTAGTAATCTTTTTCCTCAACTCTCTGCTTGTTTCTCTCCGTCGACTCGAGATGCCAGCTGACACACATGAACCGCCCCCTTTCTCTATCCCTTAAATCTGTGCTGATAAGTTACCTTCCAGATGTCGCCGCTGCTCTGCCCGAGCTGGTTCTTGTGGGTGATCAGTCCTCCGGCAAGTCTAGCTTGATGTCTGGCCTTGCGCGAGTCAACCTTCCGCGCAGTGCTGGCGTGTGTACGCGCTGCCCGCTCCACATTCGCCTGATCAGTAGCAGCATTGGCCGCTGGTCTTGCACCGTGTCTCTTCAGCAGGATTATAACTTCCAGCCATTTCCTAATCGTAAGCCGAGGACGACAGATGTTACCAAGGCAAATCCATTTCCGCCGTGGGTCAAGATGCCTCATCGCGACACTAAGACATTCAAAACAATCTTCGATCCAGACGAAATTGAAGAGGTCCTACGTTGGGCGCAGATTGCAATCTTGAACCACAACCAGAGCTTCGAAAGGTTTATCCCTCACGAAGGGGACATTGCTACTAATACTTCCCTAGACAAGGCGTCTTGTGAGACGGACGCCGAATTTTCTCCAAATATCGTTGCACTGGAGATCAAAGGGCCGGAGCTTCCAGACCTGAGCTTTTATGATCTTCCCGGCGTGTTCATGGCACCAGAGAAAGAAGAGGACGAGTACGTGGTCAAGGTAGTCAAGAATCTAAGTCTTGAGTACATCGGGCGCGATAAGGCCATTATCCTCTGGGCTTTCCCTATGAACGTCGACCCAGAGAACTCCATTTCTCTCGCCATGATTCGCAGTTCAAAAGCCACTGATCGGACTATTGGTGTTATGACTAAGGCAGATCAATTTCCTCCCCAGAACACTTCCAGATGGTTGTCCATGTTCCGTGGCGAGAAGCAGTTCGTGGAACATGGTTACTTTGCTACGGCGCGTCCGCCAAATCGCCACTTGGAAGATGCTGCGCTTTGGGAGAAATCATTCTTCAATGGTGAAGCCTGTGGGAGTAACACGTGGCCAGAGGAGTTTGCGGAATACGCCGATCGCTGTGGCGTTGATGTATTGCTTCAAGTAAGTAACACCCTCCAATGCGAATGTGATGCGGATAAGGACATCTCTAACTAGGGCTGCGCGCCGAACAGTACCTGTCTCACCAGCTCGGTGATGCATTCGCCAGAAATCTCCCATTGATCAAAGACTCCATATATTCTCGCATGCAGTTAATCGAACGGGAATTAACCTCTCTGCCGGAGCTTCCTCGTAATGTAGAGCACGAGGTCAAGAAGAGTTTGATTCAATTCCTGCAGCATATGAAGACGACTATGGCCCCGAAAAGTACCCCCTTCTCGTCGAAGTGGAATACCTTGAATGAACAATTCCGCGACTGTGTTAAGAGGATGAAGCCAAAATGCAATGTAAAAGATTCCGAGACGCAAACAATCGACATCTCCAGCGCTGATTCGGAAGCGCCCACGCCCGCAGCCACACCAAAGCGGCCTCGCCCAAGCGACTCGACGATGCGAAATCCCACCACGCCGAGCAAGCGTCAGCGCCAGGATGCCCCTAGCACACCTGTCAAGCAGGAGGATGTTCCGATGCGCGGTATATCCCGAGCCTCATCCGTCGTGGGCACTTCGGTGGCGGAATCGAGAGACGACCCGTTTACCATGTACCACCATCTTGGCCGCAGTTTTATGAACATCAAGGAGATTCGCGACGATATTCTCAGAAATAAACGACCCGGTATGCCACAGAATCTTGTCCCTCAGGAGGTGCGGGATGCTCTGTGCCAGAGAGCGGTCGAGAAGTGGACGTATCCGCTGGAGACATATATCAAGAAGACGGCGGAAATTCTGGAGAATGAGGCTCGTGTCGCACTCGATCAATCCCTTGGAGGGCTACGACAACGGCTGATCTTCAGAGAATGCGAACGCCACCTGAGCAGCTTCATCGCGCTGCACGTCGCCAGCCAGCGGGGTCACCTAACAGAGATGCTTAACAGCGAGGCCTACACGATCTTCGTCTTGAACGATGAGGCCTTTGAGGCATTCAAGGCGGCTGAAATGGAGGAGCTTGAGCGCATGCGAGAAATTCTTCGCCAGAAGGCGATGACCTATATTGATTGGGGCTATCCCATCAAGTCGTGGGACAAAATGTCTCGGGACGAGAAGCTCAAGGAACGGAAGATGCTTGATGCTCACCGCTCTAAGTTGCCAAGTGATCCTTTCGCGACCGAGATAGGAGTCGCAGGTTTCGTTCGTGGATATTACATGAGTATGCATTTCAGATATATCGGGTGGAACCCAATTCATATGGCTAACCTATCTTGACTGTAGTGGCTGCTGCTCGATTCGTGGAAGGGGTGGCGATGAATGTGAATTCAACTCTTCTCCGCACGTTCAGAGAGAACGAGCTCGATGAGTATATGGACAATAAGTTCCATATTTACGGCCATGCAGGTGAGTTGCAGATATTGGCGACTGAACACAGCGAGCGGTACTAACCTTGATTTCACGTCGGCAGATCCCAGCTTCTACAGCAAAATGATGGAAGAAGACGAGAACACGGCGAAGAAGAGAGAACAGTACAAGGCGGAACGGATCAAATTGGTCAAAGCTATGCATAGCATCAATAACCTCGAGCGCTCGTCTGGCGGCGTCAGGCCTGTCCATGTGGCAATTGACTCCGACAGCGAGATGGGTGAAGGTTACTTGTGAAGCAGCACGGACGGCGAGGATTGGGGGAATTTCGTAGTTTCTCTTGCGTTCAACTTACCTACGGGAGGGTCTGTTTGTGACGTTCCTTAAACTTACCTGGCAAGGCTCTTTTTAACGGTATGACGGACTGGAAACCGGTTCCCGGAGTAATTGGTATTGACTTCTAGGATTTCGGATATTAAGCCTAATAGAATGAAATTCATGCCCATGATATAGGCTTGGCGTTGGCGTTGGAGTTGGGAACATAACATTCGATGCCGCAGACGAGTTGAAGTCTTGGTTTTTCAGCGTCCCGCAATCCCTTATTCGGATTACAGCACTTTCCTTTCTTCTTAACCAACCAAACATGTGTTAGTCAACCTATTCAGTTTTATTTCTTTTCTTCTATATATAGGTATTTATCTAGTAATTATCTAGTATACCTAGGTATCCTTCTAACCTAGATACTTGATTTGCGCTACCAAGCTGGTCACGGTGAGCGTTACAGGTAACAGGCACTAGGATGCGAGTAAATTTGGACTGCCTGGCAACGGGTCGAAAGAGCAGTAATAATGCCAATTATTAGAATTGAGGGTACCAGGGTACTACCCAACGACTCCCACGAGAAAGTATGGGAAAAAGAGGTAGATTGGATTTTAGTATGGATGTGTTTTTGTAAGAGTGTAAAACCCCTCCAGTAGGTCCAAGGTATAAAATACCTCCACAGTGTATGTAGCGGGTTCTGGCTCCGTCGCCAAGCTTTCCCTTGAGAGAACTCGCGATGTTTCATTCCGACTTTTGCCAATTAACCAGCCGGCCCTTTTCTGACTCTTTTCTGGTCCACCGCACGACCACCCTCACATCGCCTGCGTGCTGAACATGCCACAGGGCCAGAGACCAACTCACCCACTAGAAAAGCTGGTTGGTCCGACTCGCCAGCCTTCGCCCACGGGACTCGTCATGCAAGCGATGGAAGATATTACGCCGCAATCTAGAAGCGTTCGTACGTGCATGAGCTTGCGTATTTTAAATCGAGACAGTGTCGGAGCAGGGAACTGATCAGTTCCCCAGACCCGGATAGGTTTCCATGAGGATCGAAAGACATGGCCGAATTTGCATCTAATGGGACTGGTCCAGGCGTCGTCACTTTGTCGTCGCGGCTTTAGATCTCGTTTTGCCATGGATCACTGCTGTCGCGCATAACATACAACCTGGGGAAGCTAATTCCGGGTCATAATTCGTCGCGTTCCATCGAAATTCGCAATTGTTCAGTCCTACCGCAACCCCCAGGCGACCTATGCTCCTTGTAACGCAGGGACAGAGTAAAGTTTTAGAAGAAAACACACATCAGCGGCGAAGCAAAAGCTGTGGCGTTGGAGATGAAATGATCATGTGCCATCATCAGTCGTTACCGTCTCCCCGAGAAGGGGATGACAATGGCGCTGCTGCTGCATTGAAGTCGGCACTGCAAAGTGTGAATGTGACTTCCGCTGCAGCTTCGGAACCCCTAATATGTCAATTCGGAGCCTCAAATGTAGCACCACACCCTTCCTTTTGGGTTCGAGACGTAAATCTCGACCAGAGGCGTAGCCGGGCTGTCGGTTTGATAGGCCGTTAGTCAGTAAGATCCCGGTCGAGGACCCTTCCTCTATACCATCCCCGCATTATCGTGGCATGCATTAGCTGTCGCAACGGTTACAGCCAGGATAGGGTAGTAAGGGAGGGTTCAAGCGTGTGCGTTGCCTTTTTTCTGCGCTTTTCTGCTTAGCGAAAGGGTACGGGCTGATGGGTTTTTGTGGTATAATTTTAACAATCCCCGTCAAACCTGGGCCTGGCCACCATGCGCCGTATCGTTGATAAAAGTGTCATATCCCTCCTCGCGTCGTGCGTGCGTTACGTTTCCTGTACCTACGTGGATCGAGCCCTGTGTAACGCTATTGAAAGCTTCAGAAAGCCAATCAACAGGTAATATAGCCGACATTGATGTGAAGAACCCGAAGCGCGGTGGTCAGGATGGTTCACCCACGACCGTCTGCGGCCAAGGGCCACGAGGAGGAACATGAGCAGTTGGCGCAGCAAAGAGAAGCACCCGAGTTCGAATACGTATATTGGACCAAGGAACCTCATCTTCGAAAACTATACGCGTGGGCCGTTGTCTTGATGATAGCTTCGGCAACGACAGGATACGATGGGTAAGGGGTAGAACTTCGGAACTTCATGGCTATGACTGACAGTTTCGTGATAGAATGTTAGTCAACACTTCTCAGCAGATCGACCGTTGGAAGCAATATTTCCCAAGGACACAGGCCGGCCCCGATAATCCCCAAGAGGTAGCTGATAGTTGGCTTGGACTCCTGGTGAATATGTTCAATATTGGAAGCATTCTAAGTTTCTTCCTCACGTATGTAATTCCAAGTACCCAAATCTTCGTCGCGAGTAATACATATTTGACTGAGAACTTCCAAGACCATACGTTGCCGATAATTGGGGCCGAAAGACGTCTATTGTCATAGGATGTGCCTTCATGATAATAGGAGGTTGCATAAGTGCCTTCTGCAACGGCTACGAAAGTATGTCAACCCGCGGAAACTTAAGCAGATTCCCATGAAAGTTCTTTTGACTCATATCAATGATTTAGTGTTCATTGCCGGTCGTCTGATTCTTGGATTCGGCAACAGCTTATCGCAGATGGCCTCCCCCTTGCTACTCACGGAGATCTGCCACCCTCAACATCGTGGACCTGTTACGGCCGTATATAACTGTTTATGGAATCTCGGCGCCCTCCTGGTCGCCTGGACAGGTTGGGGCACTGCACAGATCCTCAATGACTGGAGTTGGAGGTCCATTACTCTGATCCAAATCCTACCGTCATTGATCCAAATCAGTTTCATATACTGGATCCCGGAGTCGCCTCGATTCCTTATAGCAAAGGACCGTCACGACGAGGCTCTCGATATACTGGCCAAGTACCACGCCGGTGGTGATAAGAAAGATGTGCTTGTCCAGTTCGAATTCCGCGAGATCAAGGAGACGATACGCATGGAGAAGCAGGCCGCTCGCGCAGCCGGCTACCTAGACTTTTTACGTACGAAAGGCAACCTCTGGCGTTTGGCTATCCTGGTTTCTCTTGGCGTCATCTCTCAGTATAGCGGCAATGCGCTCTTTTCTAACTATATGGACACCGTCTACGAGGGCGCGGGGATCAGGGTCCAAGATCAAAAGCTCGCTGTACGAATGACCACCGCTTCTTATTCTTCTTCTTCTTCACTCATGTCGGCTGGATCTAACATGGTCTATTTAGTTGAGCGGCGGAAAGACGATTCTTGACCTAATTGTAACGATCCTTGCCGCCTTGAACGTCGACAGGTTCGGTCGACGACCATTATTCTTGATTTCCACGTCGGGAATGGTCGTCTCGTTTGTGAGCTGGACGATCTGCGGAGCCATCTACGAGAACTCGGAAATGACCAACGTGGCATCGGGCTACGCGCAGCTGGTGTTTATTTGGCTGTTCGGTGTTTTCTACGACATCGGCTTCTCCGGGTTGCTGATCGCTTACGCTCTCGAGGTGCTACCTTTTAAACTACGGGCTAAGGGCATGATGATTATGAACATCACGGTGCAGGCTATCCTCGCGCTGAGCAATCAGACGAATAAGATCGCCTGGAATAATTTCCCAAAGCACTGGAATTTTATGCTATTCTATACCGTAAGTGTTTTAATCGGTGTATATATATCTGGTCGGACTTTTGCTAACACGGTCGCACCATAGCTCTGGGATTTCTGTCAATTGGCATTCGTTTATTTCTTCTATGTCGAGACTAAGGGGCCGACGCTTGAAGAGATAGCGTGGATCTTTGACGGTCCCGATGCCGTCGCCAACATCAATCTTCAACAAATCGAGAAAGAGATGCACGAGATGGACAGGGAGGAGAGCATTGATTCGAGAGCCTTCTCGTCGAGGGACAAAGGAACCGTTTAAGCCGCCTTTTGACCCCTTTTCTCTTATTTTCTTCTCTATCAGGGATGATTTGACGAAATAACGATCTTTACCACACGACAATTCCTGTCGGTTAGGGGAGGCTAATCTTTCAAAATACCGCGCTTTAGGCGTTAGAGGTACCAAAAAGCAGATACAGGGAGACGATACCAGAATACCATCCTAATTTGAAGTTAAGATCGACCACGCCTCTCAAGATACCTTACTACCGCAGCCTTTATGTATGGCCGTGCCTGTCTGGTCTACCCCAGACTCCAGAGAAAGGAAATCCGTCTTACCATACAGACGTGTAATCCAAATTCCAAGATACCTGCCTACCTACCTAGGTACCTAGGTACTTAGTGCTTCATTCCCTGCACGACCTTAGATGCGCTGGCGAAATTTAGCTCTTCCATAGTCTCTTCCCATATCCTATCTTCTACCTCCCGGCCTTCCTTCGTGTATAGAATGGTAGGATATCTACTACGCAGTTAGCTAAGTCACCCGTGATGGACAAGGGTAGGTAAATCATACGGTTGGATTGTCCAATCGCTAACATAGCTTCCATGGCTCTCCGTGCCCTTGAAAAGCGCCGCGTCGACCATAGCACTCGCGCCAACGTTTGCAGTTCTCCCAGTGATACTTTGGAAGACCCAGAAGAATAGTTGGCCTGCTAAGGGGGCAGAATTATCCCTCGCAAATTCGGTTCCCTTACACAAGCCCGGGTTGGACGCGTTGACAATCACGTCTTCGGGGCTGACCTGCTCCGCAAGCCTCTTGATGAAGAATAGCTGCGCTAGTTTGCTGCACTGGTAGGCACGCATCGGCTCGAATAAGTCGGGCTGATCAAATTGGGCTAGGATGGGCCCGGTCGTCTTAAGCGGCGCCCAGTACGCTGTATCCGAGCTGACGATGGATAGGCGTGGCGGCAGCACGCTCGACGGCGCCTTCTTAGCCTTGAGGATCGGGAGCAACAAGATGGTCAGCAAAGACGTTGAGAGGTAATTAACCTGGAAGGACTGCTCGTGCTGGGAAGTTTTGAGAAGCTTGAACTTGTCGCTTCGTAAACCGGCATTCAGGATCACTAGATCAATCCGCGAAAGCGTTTCGCATTTCTTCGGGAACGCTGTGATTGAGTCATACGACTCCATGTCGAGCAGCCACACTGAAATAGTCGCGCTGGGAAACTCCTTTCGCAGCCTATCCGCGGCGGAGTCGCCTCTAGCCTGCGATCTTACGGCCATGATGAGCTGCGATAGTCCTAGCTGGAGGAGTTGTCGTGCTGACTCGAATCCGAGTCCGGAGTTGGACCCGGTCACGATGGCCGTCTGGCCGGAGAGAGACGTCCCCGGAGGATAAGGTTTCGGGTGCATCAGAAATTGGCGATAAAGAAAGCCGATGAATCGGCTTTCAAATGCAGATCGACTCTCTAGTAGTTGCGACATGATTCAGTTGGGTTAATCAGCGCAGCCGTATCGCGGATTGCAAATTACAAATTACCGAGGGAAAGCTGTAGACATAGAGGTAAGATTTGACGACGCACGTAGAAACGAGCATTCCTATCCCCTCCCCTAGGTATATACATATACATGCTAGGCTTTTGTCTTCTTCCCATCCAGATATTGTGGCGTTGTGGCCCCCTCGGGTCTCGCGCCGCGAACTGCCTTGGTACGTGGGGATTGTAACAAAGCCCCTGAAACTGACAAATCATCGTGGATGACAAGAAGCCAAGGGAGACACGGGCTGCTGGCTCGACTCTTGTGCATGACGCACTCGACCGGACGGGTCGGCGTCTTGGACGCCGTCAGACTTGATTCATGTATCTAATCCGGGTATAAATATTCTATCTCCGCATTTCTTGGACATCGCGTGCAACGGTGATGAACAAATTCCGGCTCGCAAGATTCGTCAGCAAGCTCTCAAACTGGTCATCTGCGTGGCACGACTTGGTATTCTCCTACTTATTATGACTTGACCAGAAAGACATCGGACAATATAGACGCCAAATACCGAGCTCTATGCAATCCAGAATACGAACCCGAGATGGCAGGCTGATTGGTGAGGCCGCCTCGCTGTTTCCAAGCAATCCTCGTCTATGGGGGCTATGTGGGTAATTCCCATGTTCGGGACCGATATCTTATCTCCCTCCTTCCCAGCCTCTAGTCTCAGTCGTCACCTGCAGCCTGCGTCGTTTGATGTCCGATCTGTCAGTGTCGCGGTACGTGCCAAAATGACATTTTAACTGACGCGTCACACCTCGTCATTCGAGTGAGTTGGGAAATGTTGAATGAGATGAATTTTTCTTTTTGCGTATTCACATGTACATTATGAGACGAGTGTTGGTGCTAACTTAAATTGACACCATTCTCCCGGTGAAGCCCGCCAGTTTCCTAACCTCCGCGAGCTTGTAAAGCCGCCGCTAGACCTTTCTGCATCGGCGGCGGCGTAGCTCCAATTAGCTTCTCGATATCTAAATCAGGATCTCCCTTCTCTACCGCTCGCTTATATCCATCCCGCGCGGCGACGCGCTTCAGGTAGGCAAGAATGTTGGGATATGGGCCCAGATCGTACGGCATGAAGCAGCGCATCGTGGTTAGACAGCAGACATTCATGATATCCGCAGCGGTGAATTGATCGCCCGCAAGCCAAGACACCTTAGACAGGCGCTGATCCATAAACTCGAGGAATTGACTCTGCCTGACGTAATGGCGCTTCACATCCTCGTTGCTCTCTCCCAATCCCAGCGTGGACAATACCATCAGCTTGACAAGCCCCGTTTGAAGTGTGCCATTTGCAAAATCTGAAGATATCGTCAGTTTGATATAAGAGCGGCTTAGAAGATGTACTTACGAAACCAGTAAAGGTAGTTCGGGTAATCCTTGTGCCCCGGCTTCGGGATCAGTCGCCCGTTACCGTAGATCTGCAAGATGTACTCGACGCAGGCACCGGACTCGGCTAATTTCACTTCGCCGTCTTCGATTACGGGGGCCGACCCGAGCGGATGCAACTCCTTGTACTCGGCCGGTGCCATGATCGGCGATCGGTCGTACTTTTCAAGGTCATAGTCGATGCCAAGCTCCTCGCAGAGCCAAACGACTCTGTCTGATTGTGAGACGCCGAGGTGGTGAACCGTGAGAGTCATTGTTGATAGTTCTTCTTGGTATTGAATAGTATTCCAGCATAGGACGAAAATCGAATGCAGGTGGGTTTGATGGGCAACTTTTATACCTCGGCGCTCTTTGATGTGGAGGTAAGAGCAGTGGGTCATGAGATCACTAACGAGTGAAGCTGGTTAGCCTACGTATTTGGAAACACTATACCTATCATGGGTTGGAGATGAGAGAAAATAGAATATACGGGGCAGTTTCGGGTTCATCAGAACGGATATGTTCAATTGAATTCCTCTCGTCGCTATTGATATCTCCTCAATCCGTATGCAGAAGGTCTGATTAGGTACTCATTGGGTCCAACGTGCTGTCATGTGTTTGAGCTAACATGACGATTACGGCGTAGATAGTTTAACGCTTTTTTTCAAGGATGTACTATTATAGACATCGAGAGGGTAACACATCTTCACATTATTAGGTTGACTATCGTGTCCCTGGCTATTCCCCGGACGTATTCTGCTAACTCCGTACCTAAGGCGTGTTCAATATCCTCCTGGCGAAGTGGCTCATCGTCACATAAGTCGAGTTGTTAGATGCGGCACAGCAACCCTTTGACTATTATCTGGCGAGTATGTAATTCGATGTAGTCAACACCATGGGGAGACGAGTGCTTAGTCTCCTTGCTGTTCAAAACATTGATCCGCGTTCATTGTCAGCTACGGGCGTAATAGATCTACACTGCAAATAAATATACTCGTGGTTGCTTCCACCAACGTGGATTGCTAAAGACAGAGACTAGAGGAAGGGAAATACTCAGCCCTATTCATGTGGCTGTCGAACTTTGAAACCTCTTATAGTTACTGCCCTTAATTTGACTGGGCAGCATAAAGCCTGAGTTGAACTATTTAGAAGCAAGCAATGAAAGATATTATATTAAAGAAAGCCCCTGACCTGCAGTTCATAACGCACTGTATCTAACACTTCGCTCTAGGTACTTACATCTGGATGGAAGATAATCACATGGAGAATACCGTGACGTGGTATAAAGTCCGGTGACCCTTATCTACCTGATAATTACTTAGGCTTGGAGGTGATGTTTTTTCGTATTTTTATCTCTCAACTATTACACTTGGACTCAGTGCAAGCCCCTTACGCTTTTCTCAACACTCAAGCTTTAATTCAAATCTAGATGACTCTCCGACTTAGACGTGGCGGCAAGGTAAGTAAATGTTAACATGGATTACTACTACTCTAAATTTCAAAATTATATATATATAACCTTTAGCCTACCTAGTCGGACTACTTCAAATAGCATTGTGCGGTGTATATATCCATAGTTGCCCGCTTTCAATATCGGAGCACAGCCGGTGAGTAGCTTAGCCTGGCTGGTGTCTTGTTAGAATGAGCCACTAAGATAACTCGATTAATCAGGATTTTGTATATCCTGAAACAACATGTTGGTCGTCGGTGTTGGTCAAGGCCAGTTGGGTGTGGCTATGGTTAAGGGGGCGCGTAGCGAAATCGAGGGCATGGGACATTTGTAGCTAAGGCGTACTCAATTAAACTCGTAAAACTCATAACAACTTGAAAAAAGCGAGGCAATTGATCAAACTCAAACTCGAGAACTTAGAAGAAATTGAATTATCATGCCAAGTCTCGTATATTATGGCTCTGTCTCGAGGCTCAACCGTCTTACCTAACCTCTACATGGTTGGCCCACGTGGCTGTGCGTGCATTTTACGCGGTTGGAGGTTTAGACGAGCCCGCCCAGATTGGCTGCACCGCCTATGAGACGAGAAAAAAAACCCTCGCGTCAATTTCCTATAGGCGGCCCGGGCTGGTTTTCCCACAGCATGTCCTCCAAATGCTACCTAACCACCTAACCACCTTCGCCCCGCCTCATCGACTCCGGTCGAGTTAAAGACAATGGACCTACCTACCATCCGTGCGGACCGGCAAGACCCTTCTTCACCTTATTTTCTATCGCATTTACTTTCGTTAGCATAGGCATAAAATTCCGGACGGTACCTCGCCCGTCGTAGAAAATGCCTGGGGTTACGTACGAGTCCCATAGAGGCTCACGCGATGCGCGCAGGGCTAGGCCGCCGCGGCTACGCGATCAATTGGCAGGATGCATACTATGGCTCCCGAAGAAGTCCGAGCTGAGCTCAGATCCAGAGTCGGACAGCTTCGAAGAAGATAGGTGCAATCATCCGGTAGTGATTCTCTCACCGCAGGCCGAGGAGGGCAAGGTGACCTATCTCATGGTACGCTCCCGAGAAACATAAGTGCACGAACTAAGACATACAGCGCAGACAGTTTCGGTCTAATGCGGGTGTATTCTAGATAACATCGCTGAAGGGAATGGACCTCGAGACTCGCTTCGGCGACAATCGGGCTCTCCGCTCAGAACATCTTCCTATCCGGCCCAGCCTGGCGCACCCGGACAACGGAATGCTCCTGAACCTAGAAGACCTCACGCTCACGATGCGAAAGAAGTCGTACGTCAAAACGCGTATGCATTACCGCATACAGCTCCGCTCGCTCAAGAACTACGAGTACAACGGGCCCGACTACGTCCTCTCGCGGAAGTCGTATCAAGAGCTTATCGAATACGCCAGATTCTCCCCTCCGCCTTTCCATCCGGCGTCGAGCACGGTGACGTCTCCCAGACGCGCACGCAGCGCAAGCTACAGCGAATACGTAAACTCTCTTCGCGGCTTGGAGGCCGGCCTAGGAAGCCCGCCTCGCAGCGACAGCCATATGCACTACGCCTCGATCCCGAACGTCACTCGCAGTACCAGGAGGTTGGAAGCAGCATTGCCGAGCGAGCGGGAACCTCTGGTCGGAGTATCCTACGGATACTCTCGGAACCCCTACGGCAGCTCGGGGGGCTATCCTGTTGGCGGCCACCCCGGATATACATACAGGAACGCGGTCAGAGCAGGGTACGGAGGTCTGGAGCCCCCGAAACCGTTCGACTGGGCCAAGTTCTGGAAGATCTTCAAGGTGCTTTTCTGTATTGGTGCGGCAATGGTCGGATTCTACGGGATTATGCGCGGCGTGCAGTGGCTGGGTGGTGCTGCGAAGGACACGGCCGATGCAATAAAGCAAGGGATTGGCGGCATTGGGGCAAAGCTTAGTAGGTTCTGGTCGGAATTGAGCTCGAACGTTGGGGATATACCCGACCTTTCCGGGAGTACCGAGAGCGCAAGTCTTGGTTCTCAGGTTGATGGCTCTCGGGTTTTCAGTGTATTGGAACCTTGGTAAATGTAAATCACGACTGTACGGATTGATATGAGGTAGCGATAGGATCATGATGGGAAGCAAACTGTACGATGGAGATATAGAAGTTGCCACCTGTGTTATTTACCTACCTGGTAAGGAAGCGCATACTGGATGGAAGGGATCTTGGTCGGCTAATTGGTTTTTATTTTCTCTATTTAACTCTGAAAAATGAAAGATGAAAAGAGAGGAGATAGGTTTTTCAGTAACCGATATCCGACTCTTGAGTAGTCGCAATAGCTTCCAGATCAGGAGCTTCGCAGTTACTGACGTACTGGAAGTCGCCTGCATATTCCTGACAGGTCGGGGCCAGTGTTGCGGATGTGATATGTCTTACGGCACTTCTAGACTTGAATTTAGCTGCTGTTTACATCTTTCAAAAATCGTGGGTGTAGGGAAGAGTATAATAACACGTACCCGCCGCCGCAGTCCCACGTTTGGTTGACCGTCAACTTCCAATCGTCCCAAACGATATGCGCGTTCGTCCGAACGGGGTATTCTTTCTTATCCACTGTCAAACTCTGATCTGAGCAGCTATACCAGTAATTGCTATCGTCTCCCCACTGGCCATTGATCTCGACATTCTGCAAGCTGCAGGATATCGAGATACCATTGGCGGCGTTTACCACCTCAAAGGCAAGCTGTGTTGAGTTGGGCGTGGTGGTGAAGTGCCATGTCAATACCTTCACATATGTCACCCCCTTTACCGAGAACGTGGTCGGTGTAGACGTGTCGGCGCAGGACGAGAACTGTTGTGCCGCCGTCGATGGTACGCGAACATCGTGGCCATGAACTGCTATGGCGCCCACCAGCATGAATGGTGTCAATAGATAATCTAAGTATGACCCTTTCATCTTGTTCAAGTAGGTAGTCTTGTGAAGTCACTCAACTCACGACTCATCAGAATGCTTAGGGCGAGTTAGAAGAAGTGACTCTAACGTTATTGTCGTGCCGTCCACCCCGGAGACCGGATAAACTAGGTATCCAGAATCTTACGATCGATCGTCATACAACGGATTTTCCATCGTAGTACTATAAATCTAAGAAGGGGAGGTGGTGTTCGTTACATCGCGGAGTCGAAAACCCCGGTCGGAGTGGCATTTCTCGACTTTATCCATAACCTCTGGCCACCTTTGGTGATTTGCGTGCGCTACGTCTTGTTACCAAGCGCGGCGAAGCATTGAATTGGTGACACTTTCCCTGACTGGAGGAGTATCTACATGCTATGCACAAGGGTGCTACCTACGCGACGCTGGATGATTCTTGCGTTGCAAGCCAACTCGTCTCATGCAAAGCGAAGCAAATGGGCGTATTTCCCCTAAACACATTCTAAACACCTTCCCTGTGAAACTCGAACAAGAACGCCCGCTTCACCTACCTCCTACATGCCGTTTAGGATACACCGCGCAAATATCCTTCATAGATAAACCAGCGTGCCTTTCGTCCTCGATCATGTATTATTACACACAGCGACGTGGAGCGAGAGCTCTGATTTCGTTGGGCACGCTCCTATTGTCGCGAGCGGGCAAGGCTTCATTTAGCTTTATTGAAGTTCGCGGCCTCGCAAGCTCTGGTGAATTCCCTCAATAGTAACTACGGAGACGTGTGATGTTAGCTCGGTGACAGAATCCTTCGGACGGATTAGACAGAGTCCGTGTCCAACGTACAGTGAAGTCATGATCCTCCAACGACCCAAACACCTTGTTCTTGTGAAGCTGCAGCTCCCACACTCTCGGACTTCTGATTCCAAATGCGACGCGCGCCAGGAATCTCGGATCATCGCGAACTGGGCATACAGCTAGAATCCTTTGAATTGCCGTCATGTCTACAGTCGGTGTTGGCTTGGGCGGGAGTACCACGCGTTTCCCCGTCAGGCAATGGGTACAGTGACCGCACTTGGTATTTCCATCTGGTAGCCCCATGCCGAAGTGCTGAGCAAGAGCCAGAGCGAAACACTTATCGCCGGTGATGAGATCCGCCACCTCCTGCGTGCGTCGCAGCGCGTCCTTCTCCTTGACCTCCATCTCGGCGTAGAGCTTGTCCGTGATCTCGTCAATTTCTTCTGGCGCGCTGGGAAGCCTCTTAAGAATCTTGTACCGGTTCTCGACACCGCTGGCTTTGAGCAGGATAATGCCCCTGTCGTGGTAATCGTTGAGCCTTCTTATCAAATCCGCGCGGAACAACCCGGTTGATCGCACAACCGCGTTCACGTCGAAGTGATACCACTTTGTGGCTTTCTTGGCGTTGGAGAATATGGCCTTGCCCTCTTTCGATATGTCGCCGCCGGCAACACGCTTATAGTCACGCATTGCTTCGAATTGGTACGTGCTATATTCCGGCGTGATTGCCCTGATTAGGCCGAACCGTAGTTCTAGGGTTGCTAATAGGATAGCGAGGGGGCTCGGCCGGAAATCATACTCTCGACCGAGGGCTGTCTGGTTCAGCTTGATCACTTCGCCTTCAGGCGTGCGCACCGCCTCACGACTGAATACATCCTCTAAGAGACGTCGCAGTGACTGTCGCGACGGCAGATCGCCTCGGGCAAAGTTCTCTCTGATGTAAAAGTCGTCGTGGCAGATGTAGAACATGCAATGCCCCGGCTTTCCGTCCCTTCCCGCGCGTCCGATCTGCTGCGAGTACTCTTCGATCGTGCTAGAGAGGTCGAAATGCAGGATGTTGCGTATGTCAGCCTTGTCAATGCCCATCCCGAAGGCAATCGTGGCGACGACGATGCGGATCCGGCCGGCCATGAAGTCGTCTTGTATCTTCGACTTCGCCTCCGTCTTGAGGCCAGCGTGGAATGCAGTAGCTGTCTTAAAACCCTCTTCGCTCAGATCAAAGGCGAGGTTTTCGGCTTGCTTCTGGCCGGTTACGTAAACAAGAGTAGACCCGGGATGCTCCCGCAGGAATCTGAACAGCTTCGGGTACTTGTCTTCCTTCCTATGTACTGACTCGGCTAGCAATTGAAGATTAGGCCTGTAAGGGGACGTACGGAACACATTGGATTTATCAATGTCGAAAGCTCTTGCGACATCGTCGGCTACTGGAGGAGTGGCGGTGGCGGTTAGACAGATGACCCTCTCCGCCTCGATCTCCTGAATGAAGCGGGCGACTTTGAGATAATCAGGTCGGAAGGAGTGGCCCCATTCTGAGATGCAGTGAGCCTCATCGACGGCGACAAGTCGAACCCCGCCAGGGACGTGCTTCATGCTCTCGACGAATCCTTCGTTGTTCAGTCGCTCGGGCGCGCAATAGAGCAACCTTAGCCGTCCCTCTCTTATGGCGGCATTGGTCAGCTGCGTTTGCTCGTAAGTCCTGGAAGAGTCTAAGCAAGCAGCGGCAATGCCTCGACGTAGCAGAGCATCAACTTGATCCTTCATGAGGGCGATAAGTGGCGACACCACGATGGTTATACCAGAACCTAAATTAGCCCGGTCATTCTTTACGGCGTCTAACTTTTCAAACGCAATAGCAGGAATCTTTATCACGATTAGTAAAATGTGGAAATTGGTGGGAATGGAGGACTGAACCTGATAGCACAACGATTTGCCAGCTCCCGTGGGGAATATCACGAGAGCATTATCTCCTCGCAAGATGGACTTGATAGCAGCGAATTGCTCGTGGCGGAATTGATCGTAACCGAAGTTTTCCTTCAAGGTTGTTTTGGCAATACTATCAAGGAGGCCATCGTTGTCGGGTTCTTCGGCTTCGACTTTGGGCCGTTTGCTGTGCTGGACTTCGCGCGTCTGATCATGGGTAAGGGAACGACCGCGTTTGGTGCTAGGAACTAGATTATCTAGCTCGACATCCGCCAGCAGTTCATCCCCAGAACCGTAGTCAGACATAATGCATACCTTTTGCAAGTCACTCAGGTTATTACGACCGAGATACTTGCGAGACGGAGAAGTGTAGGTACTGGCAGATACCTTCTAGAGTTGCATTTTAAGTCGGCGTGATGGTCCACGCTTTTTGGTAATGCAGGTACCCGTAGTTTGGACAAGGAACTGTGGTGGAGGTGGGGCTTATCTTACGCGCTGTATCTACTTTATGCATATTTCAACCCCACACTGACACTGTTTGCTGCAAATTCGGCCCAATCTGTTATCGGGGTAGTTTCAGCTTTAAACAAATCAATCGAATTTCAACTCTCAAGCTCTGACTCGAAGAGACTTAATTTAATCAAGAAAAGTGAAAACCTGGTTCCATATGCGGTTCAGCTATCAGTGCCTTAAGTAAGAGTAGAGTCGAGAATTTCAAGTCGCTTCTTTTTCTACCAAGAGTTAGGTATCGTGATGAGGCAAGCCACTCACAGACACGAGGAATTAGTATAACAACTATTTGTTTCGTAGTGCTGCTAGATTTACTCTATTCTTCCGAACTCCATTACGCCCAATGCTATGCTTCCCGGACTAAATCGAGACGCCACCATGCCTGATGCCTTATGGTATGCTGCTGCTCGTAAACACTGTGCACACCTTTGACGTATACCATAAGCCCTAAATGCGATGCATGCTTGGTTGTGACTGTAATTCCACTACACACCCTTCTGCTTTTTTTCGACAACGATCTCGAGAGCTACCTGGTCCTATCTCTCCATCTCATTCGAAAGCTTCATTAGTAGGTTACTATATATTCCACCACAAGAATGGCTACCACTGTTACCAGCCGATGTTGGGGAGAAAACATGGGAAACATTGGACAGCATCCTACCCTAGTAGGCGGAATGCTGTTCCACAGGCACTACATTAGAATCTGGCCTGAGCAGCGGACTGAATGCTTCGTACGGTAAAAAAGGAAAAAGGGCCAGCGACTGTACCCGGTGCCGTAGGAATATGTAGGAGAGCACTTGGTCGTATATTTAGTGCTCCCAATCTCGAGTACCAACTTTCGAATGCCTTCACGATTCCCTCGACAGTCGAATATAATATATGAGCATCTTCAGGGGAAGGCCAAGCTATGTCAGGGATTTCGAATCGGATCCATCTAGATCTGGCTGGTTCTAGTTGTCCTCTTCGATAATTCTCTGTACTTCGGGGGCGTTAAGCAAGATACGCTTGCCCAGCTCTTCGGGTGATTTGCCGTCGCGGACTGCGCCAAAGTCTAGAATCTACTATCGTGTTAGTGATCAAATCGCCGTGAAGCTTATATCTGACTTACCTCGACATAAGTCAAGTTGTCCCGTTGGACGGCTGCTACACATCGGCGTTCGTCAAACCTGACCTGCCAGACCCCACTAAGGTCCGTCAAGAGGTCCTGAATGCACTCGCCGGTGCGGATGTCCCACATCTTCAGGGTTCTATCACTGCCGCTGATGACCTTCCGCCCGTCGTGTTGGAAACAGGTAATCGCTCCCGTGTGGGCCGACAGCGTCGCCTGGCATCGCCCACTCTCCGGGTCCCAGATGCGGAGTGTGCTGTCGGCCGCCGCCGAGACGAGCCGTTCGTCGCGAAGGTCGAGCAGGCCCACAAGCAGCGAGTGGCCCTCGAGGGTGTGAATGCAAGTTCCGGTTTCCAGATCCCAGATCTTCACGAAGCTATCCATACTACCCGAGATGCACCGGTTACGGGCGACGTCCAACACGACACTGTATACCTTCTGTGTGTGTCCCTGTAGGACGTGAACCGTCTCACCCGTGCTAATACGCCACACGCGGACCGTGTTGTCGTAGCTCCCACTGACAAGCATATCTGCATGCGCGGCGATGGCTCGGACCGAATGGTTGTGACCCTGGAGCGTGCGAATGAAATAGGGGCAGTCTGCGTCGTTGGCCGGCGGTCCTGTCTGGATGTACCTCCTGGATCCGGATTCCGGCAGACGCCATACTCGCAAGTGGCTGTCGCGGGACCCGGTGATGATTAGTGGCTTCGGCGGCATCATGACTGTTCGTCCGTTTTCGATCTTGCCGGTGTCGGTCGGCATTAGGATCTGCAAGCAGCGTACGGTACTAGTATGACCATAGAACACCTGAGTGCAGAGGCCTTTCTCAATGTCCCATACGCGAACAGAGCGGTCCGTGGAGCCGGATACCAGGACGTTGCCTTCGTATTGCAAAGCCCATACGCCTCCCTCGTGGCCCTCTAAGCGGCGGCGGAGCTTACCGGTCTTGGTATCGTAGACGTGAATGAGCATGTCGTCGCTCCCGGTGATGATTTTATCCTCGTCGAACTGCAAGCAGGTGATAACATGACGAGGATGGGCCGCGAAGGCAACATGGCTAGGCTTGATTTTGCCGCTGGTCCAGCTCTTGCGGATCATGTAATGGCGACGGTAGAGCGATTTGAAAAGGTGAAGCTTCCTGAGGCTCGGCATGCCGATATTCGGGTTAGGCACGGCGACGGCGGCGGCGTTGGCGGCAGACATGGGCCCTTCGGACTTATGTACCTTTTCTCCGGCGTACGTCTTCTCGTCCTTGATCACGTCCTGGGCACTCGCCCGACGTTTTGATTGGGTACCGAAACTAGTGGCGGTTCTCTTACGCTTCGAGGTGCGCAACTTGTGCGGCGGAGGGTCGGGTTTCGAGGAACGAATAAGCTCCGTCTCGGTTGAGGTAAGTCGAGCTTGCGTGCTGAAGTCGCGCTCGCAGCCTTCGGGTCCCACTGGGTCTTGCCAGCCCCAGCCCTCTCTAATGGCCCTGTCAAGCTCGCTGGGAGCGAGGGCATAGCCATCACGATCAAAGAGTTCCTTCCAGCCCGTCTCGTTGCTGTCAACCATACCTCGCCAGTACTTGGAAACTTGGGCCGCGCGGCAGAGGTCGCGATGATCTAGGTAAGATAGGATATGTAGAGTCAGTTCAAGAGGTAAGTCTTTCAAGATATCACACTTGAGGGCTGGATTTACGACGTCGGCGACGGTGTGGAGAGTCTTTCGAGAGCATCTCCGGAGGAATTGGTACATCATGAACGATTTCATCTCGGTCGGCATGGCGTCGAAGGTCTCGAGCATCGACCGCGTATCTATTATCGTTGGTTGGGAGGACTGGGAAATGTCTCCGAGACGTCGGATAGCCATGGACTGAGGCTCCGCAGCAGCAGACGATCCTGGCTCATAATCCAGCGTATTCTGGCTGTCTTCGTGGTAGATGAGCGAAACATCTTCGTCAACAACATTGTCTCCGTCATCTTGATCGGGCCCATGAAACTTGGTGGCTTGGAGGGTCGGTGACAAGCGTGGGCTAGGCAAGCTTGCATCCTGAGCGGCGACGGCGTTGATGGGACGCGGGTGTTGTAGGGCACGGATGGATTGTTGAAGGGACTCGTCGGCGTCGACATCGGCGAACAACTCGGCATCGGCGTCGGCATCGGTAATGGGGGGAGTAGCCACATTACTGCTGAAGACGGTGTGCGAGTCACTACCGGAAGGGCTCGAGATGTTGAAGAAAGATTGTGATTGACTGGCAACCGACTCCGGGGTTTCGTAAGAGTCGAGGTGCGTATGGCGTAGTCTGGGCGGTCGGTTCACGTTCACACTGACGGGAGCGGGTTCCGACACGTCCGGAGTCACAGGGAAGTCACTCGCGGACCGGGAAGTGCTGCTGATGGCATCTCTTCGAGAACTGTGAGTCAATGCAAGGCGGAGCTTATCCGACACTGCACTGCAGAGGTTCGGGGCGGAGGACCGCGCGGAGTGTCTTTGCGAGCTCTTCCTGATAGAACCACCGACTACGGGCGACGACGGCCTCGATATCGCTCTCTGGGATCTACGTGAAGGCTGTAAGTGTGATTTAGACGAACGCTGGCTGGGTTGGGGGCCATCTAGGGCTGACTCGGCCATCTCGTGGTTGGACTCGTCGGCAACATATTCATGGGACTAGAGTGCTGTTAGTTAAACACAAGAGAGCGGGTATGCGGAAACGGAGAGAGAAAGGCCTACGTCTTGCATATTTTCATTTTCGGTATCGTCGTCGACAGGCCAGGATATGCCTCCATACTTGGTAGCATTAAAGCTGAAGTGAGCTAATTCGGGCGGTGTGGGTTTCTGGGCGAGGGGATATTCTTTGGAGTCGAGGGACGAAAGCGGACGAGACTCCCGGACAAGAATGGGCGGATAGGAGCGTTTGGTGGTGGTAGTGGTGGTTATAGTTTTGGTTTCGACACACTCTTGCACCTGGAACTTTAGGCGCGGAGTTGACAGGGCATCGGATTCTTCGAAGTTTACCGACACCGTGGTCTGGCTGGCCCGAGGTTGTCCAGACTCGACCCTGTCGTCGGTTGATGCCGATATCCTCATTTTCTCTCGTCTACGCAAAGAAACACATGTATCTCGAGGACTCTCGAAATGTGAAAAGAAGATGCCGCCGCGGAAATGCAGACAAGGAGAGATCGGGAAGGGGTCGGGTCGTCATGCACTTCGAATTCGAGATGCGATGATTAAGTAAAGGAGTGGAAGGGAAGGGCCGAAAAAACAAGTACAAGGACGTGCGTGCACTTCTGCCGTAGATCGTAGATCGAGCAAAGGGCAAAAGGCAAAGGGCTTAAGGGAGGGCCTTTAGAAGTCGTCGAGGTTTATCTACTGCAATACCACAAACGCAGCCTGGTACGAGGCTGGCGTTCAAGAAAAAAAAGTTTGACTTATCTTTTCTTCGGTGTGGTGTTTGATTGAAGTTGATTGAGTTCGGATTTGCAACCCGCAGAGGCGACGGTGACAGTCCAAGGAGGGGAGTCGGACTAGGCTAGAAAGGCTGCAGTGGAAAGTCACCAAACACTTTGGATTACGGGGAGTCAGTGAATCGCAGACCAGTGCCCAGTGTAAAAGTACAGGTGGAGTGTATATGTACTTGCAACCTCGCCACTGCACACTAGTATTTTGCGGGCGCAGGAGCACGGGCACGTACCAGGTGCTGCTAGACGCGCCCACCTCCAATAAAAAAAAGTACCTGCACCTGCACCCAACCTCAGCAACACACAAGTTGAACCCTGTGATCGATCCCCAGCCTATTCCAGTCACCCAGTGCCCGCCTGCCGCTTCCACGCTTACTGGAAAAACATGTTTTTACGGAGAACGAGCGAGGCATGTTTGTAACTAGCGCTGCAATTAGTGGTCTAGTGCCTACCTAAATTGCTAACCTAACTCCACTAATCTGACCTGCCAACCTGCTTCTGTTTTACAGATACGGAGCTGCAAACGTTTTCCAACCATGATCACGGTAACAAATGGATATAAAGAGATACATTGATTTCATCACCGAATCAGGCCTAATGTGGAGTACCCGACTATCATGCGAACTGGAGCCTCGCTATTCAACAAAGGAGAATACGGAAACACTTACAACTCGACGCGGTATCACACACGTATCTCCGGTTTGCTTATTGGACGCATCACGCATATCACGCCTTAGCAGCTTAGCCAAGGGAAAACACGACTCACTCGAACTTCGGCATGACCGTGCGTCAATGTTGTCCACCATTGTTCCATTGTTTTATGTCTGCTTGTACGGAATATTCTGACCATCTCAGCCCAAATATAGCGTGTTCCTAGGATGTAGGTCTGAACCCGGCTCCACCATACGCTAGGAGCTATTGACAAAGTACCACCTGGTTCTTGGTTCCCGTTCCTGGGCAGCTGAGGAAGCGACAAAAGTCCAGGTGATCCCATCTCTAGTATAGGTAGCTCGGGTAGGAACCAGTATCATCTCTTTTCTTAATCATTCCTATCTAATACGCTCGTGTGGTTGAATTTCCGACACGCACGGTATCGCGGATCAAGGTTAAGTATTACATTACCTACCAGGTACCTACCTAAGGCAGATGGGAAAAACATACCAAGCACATTTTGTCTTATTATTTTCCTCCCTCGCCTCGCATATTTCTCGTCCCTAAACTTACCATTCCACACTTTACATCCCCTATTATTCAGGGGTATGTGTCTGTGCCTATGGGAGCAATGCGGCGTGGAATTTCAAATGTTTAGTGGCACGATGCCACTGGATTGAAATGTTTTGGTTAATGATATTACACCATCAACACTCAAGTTGGACTATTTGTGTAAAATAAATTTTTGTGAATCGTATAAGTGCCCCCAATCCCATTTGCTAGTGACGTGCAAGACGGGGGGGACGTTGCATGTCAGCAACCATTATAATCCTTCGTATTTATATTCCTCGTTCCCATAGGTAGAAGCGGGAATGAATCAAGTTCTGCCCAAATAGAGCACAGTAATAACTAGCGAGGCTGCGACACCGCTCTGCCGCAATTTAGCCTACCGCATCCACATCATGCGACAGTCAACGTCCCGAGTCCCGAAGCTTGTCGGCGCCAGCACTATGCAAAGGCACACTGCAGCCAGATAGCTGTAAACTATTTACCTCCGTGGCTAAGACGGCTTGGAAATCTACCAAGTCGAAAAGATAGAAAGAAATCGACTGCAAAGACGACAGAGAGATGGATGCTCGTACTGCGAAGAGCCCCTCGTTTTAGTGGAAATCGTTCCACCAATCAGGAACACGCCGTTTTCCTTTTGCATCTGTCATCTGTCTAGCATCTCGATGGCGTCGGAACGTTGTCGGGGAACGTGGAGAAAACGGAGATGGTAGCAATCAATCTTTTCATTGGCAGAAATCCCACATCCGTCCAATGATATCATGTCGAGGATCAGGTCCGTACGAGTGAGAGTTCGAGCAGTCTGGTTGGCGGCGGTATTCCGTCATATGCTAATAACTTTACTGAGACGTCATGCAGTTTTCTTGTTGGACAACTGCTTGCGATCGTAGTTATAGGGTCGTTACCGGCGGCTTCAGATCAGTCAACCTCGGAGTTACCCATTGGTACTCGTTCCGGTTGAGGAACGTATTTTCGGCATGGAACATACATATTCTTATATATGTAGCTAGCCGCCTGTGGCGACATTGAGAGGGCAAGATTCTGCAACCACACTCCAGTTAGTTACTATTGATATAAGTACCAGGTCCTGGAAGTCAGGTCATTCTCGAATTCATGATGCTGCTCAATTACCAGCAGTGCCCTTTGGATGCATTTGCTGTTGATTTCGTATAATTAACTCATATTTTGAAGTCGAGAAGATAAGAAACCCCTCGCTATGCGGGAAACCTGAAATTACGGCTGGAGGCGGAAGGATGGCTCTGCAGCGTCGATAAACCGACTGCCTATGTCAGTATAGACCGAGCTAAAACTATTTCCGAGTGACAGCGCCGTTAGAGAGATGAAATATGTCTCGTGCTATACTCCCCGTAAGGATCTCTTTCTTTTGCGCTCGTTGCTCATCTATGCAGGCGACCTGCATAGTGATGAGTGAAATAGTTGGCTGTGAACCGCAGTGTATTACACAGACATTTAGAAGAATTTAGAAGTGGTGGATGAATAAAACAAACAAAAAATCTACGGGAAGCGAAGAGTCAATTGTAAAGAAGCCGACGATATATTATAGCACGGATTGTGGAATCCGCCCTCGCCCTCGCCCCCGCCTCGGAGCCTAGGCCGGCGGAAAATGATACCCCTTGCCCAGTGGGATACCCGAGCCGGAATTACCCACGACCCCTTGATAGACCCGAATCTAAAAATCCAGGTGACTTCTAGCACGGATGGACAGCTTCCCCCGAACTTTTCTGCTCCACCTCCACGCTCGGGGCCCCATCCAAGTATCCCCTGGTACTCCATTGAATGAATCCACGCCACACGCAGCTTGAGGCTACTTGCCCAACCATCGCTGGCTCACCGAGCCCAGCTATTCATATCCACCTGGTCAATCCTCAATCCTGCAGTATAGACCTGGCCCTCAAAATTCTACGAATTCCAGTCGTCCGCCTCTGTATCTGCACCCTATACTCCCCTGAGTGTATCCCGTCGAGCATTCCCAAGCGCGGTCCCTTATAGTGCACCACATCCTGCTTATTCGCTTCCAGAGGCAGTCTCTGATAATCAGCCTCCTAGGCACGCACCCATATCGACATCGCCAGAGGATATGGCAGTGAAAACAAATCACCGCCAACCTTATATCTCTCACGCAGCATTATCGACTCCACGTCACGGTGCTCAATCTCTGCGAAATAGTACAGAAACATCATCGATTGACTCTTGACTGCACTAGCGGAATACCTAAGCCAATCCTTCGAGAATGGGCGCCTGCCTGAGCTCTTTGGAGTAGGACGCTTATCAACACCACCACCACTGCGGTAACTTCCTGCATAGATACCTTGACGACTTTCACTACAGACTGGTACTGGCATCCAGATGCGTCCGACTTTCCAGTCCGCTCACGATGCTATGTCGACTACATCCACGCGACCATATTCGGAGATTTCTTCCGGAGCCAGCGGCGCACATACGGCAAGCCGCGCGTATGCCGAATCGACAAGCCGCGGATGCTAGACAATTTTCTCAAATCGGCACTCACGACAGGCTCTCTTGATCGCGTACTGGAGTGGATGCGGTCCCGTCCGTTAATCCCTGGCTGCAAGTACGTGGACGGCGTTAAGGGCACGGCCGGCGTGAAATGGTACGCAACGGCGAAAGCGGACCAGAATTCGTAGCCTGTCAAGTCTGCTATGAAGACTGCGTTCTGCACACTTCATTCGACGCCAATTTCAAACCGACGACACAGCCGCAGCCAGCGGGCGATACGTGGGCGTGCGGTCTCGCCGTGCCCTTCATCGAAAAGGAGTATGAAGCCCGAGAAAGCACCACCGACTAGCCCCATTTCGTAGCTGAGACGAATACAAGAATGTCCGTGGACGTGTGTCCGCAACGTCATAAGACCCTACCATACGGTAGGAAGTGGCTTGTGCCCAAGAGCAGGCTCGCAGAGCTGGTGCTCTGCGCGGCGTGCTACTGCGACAAGGTGCTCCATACGGACGAGGCATCGAAGTGGAAGGCGGCCGAGTGCTGGACGCGGTAACACGACAAGGACGTGACATGCGGCATCAAGACGGCATCTAATACACGCTACCGTCTAATCTGACCAACTTTAGCATGTGCGCCGCCTGTTACGTAGCTATCGCCGAGCCTATCGGCGTCTCGTGGTTCTTTGTAAGGAAACTAGACGTGCAACCGGCTCGGACGAAGTGGCGGTGCTGCTTGAGCGTCGCGCATCCCTGCTTCGGGCAGTTCGTGCAGCGGCCCCCCGAGACGTACTAGATTCGGGACGAGACGTCGTTCGATAGATTTGCCACGGTATGCGCCTCCATGCCAATGTGTCCTCGCGACCAGGACGCGAAGAATATGCATTGGTACGGTTGGATAGACTGTACGATACGCCAAGAGTGCTACTACGAATTCGCGCAGCATTATCCCCTAGGTTAGCTTCTCAGATGCAGCTGAAAAGATGCTCCTCGAGGGCCGCACGATGTGCGAAAAGTACAGACCGCGCATGCGGAATCTGCGAAAAGAACGTGGGGAGGCATCGCTATCGACGTTACCGCTAGACCCTCGGCCCCTTCTCGGGTACTCGGCGCAGCGGCGGCTGGCGTATACGGATGATGCCCCCCGGGTAAGGGTAAAGATGACGCTGAAATGTACCTAAGGTTGGATTGAAGCCCGCTTAGTAAATATACTATGGTCTGTGCCATTACCTACCTAGGTATCAATCAGTTACGCCGAGTTCAGAAGCATTGACCTACTATCCTACCACTAAGCGGGTCATACCTGTGTCTCGATTTTCTCGTAGTGCCTCACAGAATTCAGCTGAACCCAATTGCTAGATGGGAATGAATTATTCAGCATCTTCAATGGGGAAGACCCCGGAAATAGCAACTGAATAAAGGAGAGGCTCCATGAAAGTTCCCTGCAGTAGGGAATAAATTAAAGTATGTCTAGCGGCGGGAGCCGAAAGTCCCTGTGTCAGATTCGTTCCGATGGGGTTGGATTGACGCATCACGGACCCATACGGAGTATCTGTCAGTTGCGATCAAGTCTCGAATAAGCAAAAGTTGACTAAAGCCAATGTGACGTTTCGTTTCCAACCTTTTCCCTCTCTGTCTCTCATCTCTTTTATTCATACCTACCTGACGATGGAATGTTCCTCTCGCGTTTCTTTACCGGTGAAATCAGAAGGGACGCAATCGTCGCATCGTTGCTTAGCCTTCTCTTGAATTCGTCTTACCTTTTATCTTCCCATCCGGCCGTCGGCCCCGCATCCGCTACCGCGTAGCGGGTCCATTTTCTTGACTATCGACTTTGCAGCCTCACGAATCGAACAATCCGCTTTAGAGGGTGAAGCGCTTCATTTCTGCAACGTACCTATTTGAGCTACGTACTGCATGTGTAGGTAAGTATCCTATTCCATATTGATGGGGCATCTAAGGGGACGTTTGCTGAAAGATTAAAGCAAATCCTCCACGTCAGGTGAGACATTGATGTATCAGCCTGGAAACAGAGATATCCAGTGTGAGAGAAGTAATATCTCTATCATTCGAGAACCACGACATAGATAAACGTCCCTCTAGTTCTTGTAGGCTATCCGAGGCTGTACTTATCGCGCTATTATTAGCCAAGGTGCTTTGGATGTTCGATTGGCTAGCTCACGTTTTCGCACACCACCTAACTTCGGTTGCTCGCCTTAGTCGTTATTCCTGACGTGCATGCATGCATGTGGAGCGCAAGGGAGGTACGTCGGTCGGTGAGATTAGTATGGAATATATTATATGTCGATGCTATTTCTCGTTCCCTAAAAGAGTAGAATCTACTGCCTACGACCTTTGATGCTTCGGAACGCATTTCCATAACCTAGGTACCTAGGTCTGTTACCTGACAAGCGAAGCATCATCATCATCAACGACAAAACAGCAGCTGGGCGCTCTTAGTGTTACAAGTTCGTCGAATATATTTGAGACGGCCACTGAAGAGCCGCAACTTCGGACCCTCGGGGAAAGGCAGACCAAGATTACGCCCACAGCATCACCTAGTGGTTCTTCGATGCATCCCGTCGTCTACCCGAAGAAAATGCACAAGTTATTGTTCCGGCTCGGACAGTACAGTCGCTGCACCATGGTAGCTGAAGTGATGGATGAAAGCACTAAACATCAACATAACAATAGGTCCCTAGACCAACTCCTCAAGGGGAGGGTCTACATAGAAGAGCTCCCTTCAGACATAGAGCCTATCAGAAGCTTGCTGGAGAAGTACAGTGGCATTCGCTCCAAGGATGTCAACGAGCATATTTATCGCATTGTAAGTCCGACCCGTATGGTTTCTCCCGTCCGACCGCAATGACTTACTAGGGAACTAGCGAGAGCGCTTATGGGATATCTGTCCACATGTTTCTATCGGTCATTTTCGCTTTTTGTCTCTCAAATTCACTTTAGATCCGCTCTATCACGTTGCCCTGGGCCAGCTGATGGCCAGGTCGTCATCTAACTTCCTTGACGTCGGTTGCTGCGTGGGACAGGTGCTGAGACAGCTTGCTCTTGACGGTGTTGACTCCTCGAGGCTTTATGGCACGGACCTAGAGCCGCGCTTCCTGGATGCCGGTTTCGACTTATTCAAGGATAAGGCCAAGACTCAAGCTACATTCGTATCTGGAGATATGCTAAGAGACGGCGAAGGTGATGGAGACCTTAAAGTTCTCGAGGGTAAAATGGGTGTGATACACGCCACCAGCTTTTTCCACCTCTTCACCTGGGACGATCAAATTCGCGCGGCCGTCCGCATGGTGCGATTCCTCGACCCCGACGACCCCGAAGCGATGATCTTTGGACGTAACGTCGGGACGACGATACCTGGAGTTAGAGAAGGTACCGGCGGATCCAAAAAGTACCTGCACAATGCAGAAAGCTGGCAGAACCTATGGAACGAGGTCGGTAAATTAACAGGAACCTCGTGGCGGACCGAAGTAAACGATATCGAGGAACCGGGCATGCACCTCAATAGCATTGCCGATGGGACACTTCGGCGCATACGATATGGTGTTTTTCGGGCTTGAATCAATGGTAAGGTAGGGATGGGATGAAAAGGTATGGGCTCATGCCTTTGGATCATAGGGCACTCGCGCAAAGATAACGAAGTTACGATGAAATTCATCGCACAAGGCGCAAACATCTATCCACCTATCTACCCCCTACTCGTCCTCTCCTACATCATCCTCCAACTTGGTTACTCCCGTCCTGAAACAACCTCAGCACACAATCCTCGAAGCCAGGGCAAGACTGGTACATGGTCTTTATTTGCTTGCTTGGTTGCTTGGTTGCTTACATTCTAAGCTGAGCTCTTGTGTACTGTTGCCGGTGGGTCCTGGAGATATGCGACGAGATGCTGCCATTAGTGTTCTTGACCGCGCCGCCGCAAACACATCGGAACTTCCCATCCTGGTCGATGTGACCCTCGGCCTTGGCATGGTTGATGCCAGCCTCCCTGTTCATTCTAGTCCGGTCCTCGGCAGTGACGATAGCGTTGGGTGGGATGGCCCGAGCGACGGGTGCGGGAGTGGCCGCTTGGGAAGCAGCCATCTGAGCAGCGTTATAAATTGCTTTGTGGTTCCTGCTGACGTGTGAGGAGATGCTATTGCTGCTGTTGGTGATCGCGTGCTGACCGCAGAAGCACTGGAATTTCCCATCCGGGTTGATGGTGCCGTCTGCCTTGTCATGCTTGATACCCCTCTCACGATTTAAACTGGCTTGGTGCCTGGCCCTGATGATGGCGTTGGGAGGAGCGGCCTGGGGGATGACTGTTGGAACAGCTTGAGGGGCGGTTACAAGAATCTGAGGAGCGGCCATCTCGGGGACGATGGACTTCGGGGTCTCGGCAGCGTTGATCTCAGAAACGACCTCCTCAGTGATTTTAGCCGCGATACCGGAAACAGCCTCATGGATATGATTGTCGAAGACCATCTCAGGAATATCCATCTGAGCCATCTGAGAAAAGGCCATCTGATTCGTTAAGGGACCGACCATCTGATCCACCCAAGGACCAACCATCGCAGCGGCGGCCTTGGCGGCAATCATCAGACGAAGTGCAATCTTGGCGGCGACGTCCTCGGAGGCAATCTCGACGCCGACCTTGGCTGTGACCTCACTAACAGCCTGGTGGGTAATCTCATCGGTACGGGCCTTCTCATGTTTGATAGATCCTTCTAAGAAATCCCACCACGGTTCACGCATCATCTTGTCCAGGAGCAAAAGGCTGTCTTTCTTGCTTTGCTCGTCCATGCCGTTATTAATGCTGTTCTCCTCGCTTTGCTGATGCTGTTGGTGAAGGCCGTCAGTGGCGCCGTCGATGTCGCTGCTCACGTGTATGCCGCCAGCAGTAATCGCGTCGTCATCCCTGTCGAATCGATGCATGTTACCAGCAGCGCTGCCCTCGCCGTTCGAGCGCATACTACTAGTAGCGTTAGAGTAAACCCTTCAAAGAAGAGTTTATTACGTACCTAGTCATTTCGAAGTCCATCATAGAATCAAGTGAAAGGTTCATTCTAGACATTGTGCGATCGGCGGACATTGTGTAATCACCGTCCTTGATAGTAACGGCTTCGGAGTTACGTCGTGAAAAGCTTACGAGTGGCAGGTATGGATGATCGGGTTGCTTAAAGAGAGAAGCTTGTCGGGATTGTTCGCGAAAGGGAAGACTCGTGAAGTATCGAACAGGTTTCTTGCAGGTCGTGGAAATAGGACCTGAAAAGTGTAGATTGAGAGAAGACGCGTTAGTTGATTGGTAGTGGGAATCTCGCAAGATTCAGTGAAGAGTAATTGTCTGGGGAACCGGAATATGAATTGGACGTCGCGTCGACATTAACTTGTGCGCCGTTGCTGGGTTGCCATTGACAGCAGTGAAGGAAGGCACATTCGGAACCTGTTAAAGCCAATCAGAGCCATTCTAGAAAGGTTACTCAGGATCAAGTGAATCTAGACAGTGAATCTGGGCCGACATTATTAACATAATTATTATTATATTGGCTTGTATAATCCCAGAAATTGCAGGAAGATCTTGCAATAGACAAATGCCTATGGTTAGGATTGACTGATGCATACAGGGGAGCGATGGTGATTCAAAGTATCTTGCGAGCTTCCTGAAAAATGTTTGGCACTTGTTAATACCCTAAGGCGGAGACACGCGTCGAAGAGGCGACGTGCTTCTCTTCTACGGGATAGACCTTTTTTGAACTCATAAGGTAAACGGAGGTATATCCCTACTCAAGTAAGCTCAATTACCTCTCTGTAACTTATCGTATAACATCTCCAATCGAAAAGTAGTTTTGTCTGTCTTGCAAGCAAGTCACTAGATGCCGGCTTTTGCTAATGTTAAGCTTCTGGCTCTTGTAGATTGAGGATACCATAGTTGCCCGAGGCTCTTCCATCTTAAAGTTCTTAGAAGAATACTAAGTCGATGTCAAAGAATCAATTAGAGAGATCACTCCCCGGATCCCGGTTGGGCGCCGCTCTAGAATTAAGTGCAACTATCAGTTCCTACCCCTGCCTAGGGATGGTTAAGTCACTCTAAGGGGTATCATGGGTCGTCAACATGTGGCCCTCGGGCGCGTCGGTAACGTTCAAATATCATCATGATCGCCGGATGAAATGAAAAAGGGTTTGATTGATCATATTACATCACATAACTGTGTTTCGACGGACGCTCATGGTCTTGACCGGCATGCACTGAGGTGACATAAATTGAAATCCAAAGAAGCAATAATTAGTAACCCATTTCTCTTGGAATACCTACGGCTGCGCATGATGTCCGTATTTGATCTTGTAGTTCCAGTCCAAAGCTATCACCTTATATTTCCATCGTCCCGGACCCAGGGTGATGTCGAAGCGGCCTGTCATTCTTTGAGATCGCGCGGGTCTTGTACTTCCGCTTCTTCGACGCCCACGATTTACCATTCTTCATTGCTGGTCTTGACGCATTTGCAGTCACAGGAACACGGCGAAGGGTTTAATCATTCTGTATCGTGAATTATCATGATTTATCTAGGTGTTTTAGAGGTACGCGGTACGATACGATGGAAAAGCAATGCCTCGAGAAGAGCCACGTTGGCAACCTTTGGGACGCGCCAGCATCTTGCCCCCTCTTTGAGGATACGTTCCCTCCAAGGCGCTCAATTCTTCTGGAAATATTCTATGTTGCGGTATTCCCAGATAGTTTCGGCTGAACGCAGGATGATGGTGATAGCATGAGTGATTAAATAACTTATTATTTGAAAAAAAAAGACTAATTATACTCAAGCACGTAAGTCGCAGGGCATACCTGTGCCTGCAAACGACTCATGCAGTACGATGGAGAGCGGGCTCAGGTATTGGCCACTCTTTGAACCTCACAGCTATCTACCCACCTTAGAAGAGCAAGTGATATAAAACTACTAGAGCTCGACTTTCCTACCGTCTAGTAGAATAAGGCATTGGGAAGGATAGTCTAGTATCAGCGTCCTTCGAGAAGGCAAGGCACATCGTCGTTATATTAGCGTTCTTCAAAGGACACACCCGCGCAATCGCCTCGTTAGTATCATTCAAGATTGCAGCGCATCGGTGGTGTTAACCTCCGCGGACTCATTATCCTCTCTCTCAAGTCTTCTAAGCAAATCGTAAACATTTTTTAAAAAGGGGAATTATTTCCAGCTTTCTAAGAAGCCGTAAATAACCCACTTTTTCTCTAACCCTAACACTTTTTACCTAGTTATTACAAATTACAAATTACAAAGGATCTTTTCCGGCCAAGTCGTCCTTTTGGATTGCAAATCCAACGTATATTATAACTAATTAAAACGAACTTACTCAAAATCCACTTCGAAAAGCATGGGAAAACTGAAAAATATCCTCGTCGAGCACTAGTCTTTCATAGTTATCATGATAATCTAGTGTGGAAAAATCCATTTGGTCCTAGATCTCTATCCTTTGAGTTTTGCCGACTTACGTTCGACGTTTTAGTCCCAAATTTCTCGGTTGCCGAAAAAAGCAGGACCAATTCATTAAATTATATATATATTATTAGAAGAATTAAAAGCCCTCCTGCATTTCAAGGTGTAAGGTACCTCCACAGTGTATGTAACACCTTCCTAGGTTGTACCTTTAACTTGCCGGTATAACCCGCCAGAGAAAAATATTTACTGGAGTGTGCATCAATTGCTCACGCACATATGCGAGCCACGTATTTTACATCCCCGCCAAGCTACCTGGTGTTGCTCCCGCCAAATATGCCATCGACATTGTCGTGTTTTAGGACCATCATTTTGACGGGCAAGACAACCCACGAAGACCTGATTTCTCACTGGATATCACGTATCAAGCTTCTCGTTGCGTGCGACCGACATAGATCACTGTTTTCTCGTCTATTACGCCTTCGTTTCGGCCCGAAGACGGAGTCATCGGCTTTGTTGGTGAGCTAAGCTCGTTCCAGTGTTAGGGGTCGACTCAGAAGATCGAAATAACTAGTGGAAGACGAAATTTATGTCGAGCTTCTCATCGAATGACCAATTCTTGCCCGAGGATATCTCAATGATAATGAAAAGACTTTTGACGTTGTATCACCGATGTTCCCTGATCACAACCGACGCATCAATTTTATGCCATGGATGGCCTTGGGCGTTGAAACAAAGGTGGCCGGCTGATATGGCTCGGTTAGGAGGACGGTCAGGTGAAAATCTGTGGCCATAGAATTGAAATAGGCGAAATAAAATATGACATACGGCGGCATTACTCGGAACGCAAAAGGGTAATGTATGTCGAGAAACTTGAAACGAAAGCTCTGGGCTCTTCCCTCGTAGCGTTCGTGAGCATGTGAAGTGTACCCGGATTCGCCCGTGCTTCTCAAGAGGTTCGAGGCCGAGTTTTACACCGAATTACTTTGAGTTACAAACATAGCACCGATACTTCCCTTGCCGTCTTGTGCCAACAGATCAGCAACAGTAAAAAGTGTTTTCAATAGATTATAAATAAGTCAAATCACCGCCATGTCACCCCCATTCCAATCACGGCCACCCCCTTTTCCATAGAAAATGCCAATTTTCGTATATCTATAATAAAAATTCCGAAAAATAATTGAAGATTTAAGCGCGATATAATGTAACTCATAAAACTTATGCTCAAGCACATATACACTTGCTTAAGTACATATTAATAGCTTACGGATTGCGATGGTACGGATTACTATTCAGCTGCATAGGGGTTCGCACTTGTACTACTAGGCCTGCGTGACAATTATCTTGAGATTTTCCTAGCAACTGGTAAGAAATGGCTGAAATCCTCGACTCTACGTCGCTATATCTTTTTCTCCCCTCTCCTAGATTACTATATACATTAGTCACTTGGCGTAAGTCTATTTCTAGCTTTGCTAATACGCAGTGTCTAATAAAGGATGCCTTGTTTCGTAAGTTCTTCCCGTAGCTCCGTCTGCGCCTTCTTGATGAACTTCTCCTTCGAGGCTCTATCGTTCCACAATGCCGTGCTCGACCGGAGCACTAGGTTAGCCGACGCTGCGAAGCCCGCGGCAGCGACCCCGGTCACATCCATTGGAGTAACGACCAGGGACGCGGCCGCGGCTACGGTAGCCATGCCCGCGGTCGCGATCAAGACGGTTGAGTCGCGAGCGATGCCCATCCGTTTGGACCATAAGTCGAAGGATGCGGGGAATTGGATCTGCGTCTGCTTATCTCCGATCAGGTCGACGAGCAGACGCACGAAGACTTGGCAATTGTTCTCGTCGTACACGTATTTGCCTTGCAGCGGTCGTCGCCAGACTTGATCGCCTGTCCATCTGTTTTAGTAACGAATATCACCTAGCTAATTTGATGATGGGGTGGGTTGCTCTCACATATATTCTCGATAACATGGGGCGGCCAAGGTCTGGCTGTGTAACCGATAGGATCTGATTTGTTCCATTTCTCTCCCAACGACCTTCCCTTATTCCAGTCTTGCTCGCTTAAATAGTTGATTTTGTACTTCGGGTCGTCCTTTTTCTTGTTCTCGTCCCTATTTTTCACTAGCTCGTAACACCGCCCTTGAATGCATACCGCCCAGTGTCCGATCGCGGCTCTGGACTTGGAGAAGTGGAAGATATTCTTTTGGTACTCGAGGGGCGCGGTGTATAGATAGATGGGATGGCCCTCGTGATAATAAGCGTGTGGGGCATAGTAGGTATTTGGTTGATAGTAGGTGTTTGGGGGCTGGTACGCCATGATAGCGTCTTCGATGTTTTCGTCGGTGTTCTTCCTTTTGCTGTTCGTTTCTAAAGTGAATTAGAATAGTTCGCGGTGGTGGATATCTTATATTGAGCATCTTACTTACCTTGGTGTGATCCGTAACGAGGGGGATGATAAAGGACGTCCTAGAGGTTAGAATAGTCGAGGAGCCGCAGCCCAGCCCTCCTATCTGCACTGCCTCCGGTAATGGCTTGCATCGTGTAAGATACATGATAAGCGGCCCTGGTTTTACCCCCTATGAGCCAATCAGTTGCGCACCATGTGAGCCGTCCTTGTTGTGAAACCCTTAACATAAAAACAGCCCCCATGAAGATATCTAGTTAGGTAGGATTACTTAAATGCATTTTGCGGACTTTGCCACATTTCCAAACGCCACGGCGCTTCGGTTACATGAGTTCATTGGTAGCCTTTGGTTATTTTTTGAGACAACAGACGTAGTAAGACCAGTAAGACCCTGGACTCCAACCACCCTCCTTGTTACACGATTACTTGTGCCAAGAGATATGCGAGAGCTCACGAGATTGACGGATACGATGTCGATACACGAGGTTAGGGCAGGAAGTAAGGCGTCTGCAAGGCACTCAATAGAGCCGCCATAGTGCTTACATCAAGATAGCTATCTTGGAAAGACGCTTAGATGGACCCTATCACACGGGTTGTGCTACAGCCTTCTGGCCTATTTTCAGTATCTCTGCGTCAGCCAACAAATTCAAAAGTATTTTCGGTTCTAGAAAACTCCGAAAGTACTTGCGCATTTCTTTTTATCTTATTATTAAGCTGGCATTGAATACTCCTTAACGTGTTCGATTTTGATATTTTCATCACTTCGAATATATCTCCTTGACTTATAGCACTCTGCCCGAGATCACTCAACATGGGTACTTTTGAGATTCGGGAGCTCCCCCGAAATCTATTGAATATCATTATACAGATAGTAACCATAAGCTATTCCGGTGCTTATGCCCACGACACGGTGAACCCAATCAAGACTATTGAAGAGCACCAAAAATGCGACGATGAGACCTCACGCGCGAAACTGATCGAGGCGTTGGTGAACTTCCACAACATCAAAACGGAAGAACAATTATTCGTGACCAAAGCGGTAAGTCCAATCTACTCTTTTAGTCTGCTCTACAAGCGACGAAATCGCATCTTACACGAGTCGCGCAGGCTACCCTGTCCGGAGCGGCAGTTATTGGCGTCTTCTCGTGGCCGGCGACGGAAAAGACGGTGTGGGCTGCGAAATTGCTCTGGAATTGGAGTCTGTTTCTATCGTCCTTCTCACTCATCAGCTCGGCGCATCAAAGGCTACTCCGACATCTACCTAAGTCGAAACTAGATGGTGCCGAGTTCGACAATGCCAGGCTTCGGCAGGCCCTGAACCTCTTCTTGCAGCCTCCGCTCAGTGGTGCTGATCTAAGTGACAAGCGAAGATTATGCCGGATAAGCAATAGGATGCTATGGATTTGGCAGTGTCCAATAAGTACGCGAACTCTTAAGTATTTTCCTATGGCTTTAATCCCGACATACCCACGATCGCACTCTTTCTCTTGGAGCGGTAGTTTCTAATCTATTTGTTACAGTGCTGATGAGCTACTCTTGGGTCCTTTTCCTTGTCGGATACGCACTGCATTTGTTGACCCCGTTTTTTGATCCGTCTCGATCAGAGATATCATTTGACGTAAGTTCAGCTGAAATTTAAACTGAATCCCTTTCGATCGCGACCTGATCCACACATAGGCTGCTGTTGTTACTGTGTCGGGATGCGCGTTAGTCGTTCTTAATTTCGCCTTCTGCGCCGCGGTGTGCCAGAAGCGCCTAGAAAAAGCTTCCATTCTCAACGGATCGTGAACCTTTGCGACATTCAAAAATTTTTTACCTAACGCCCGGGCAAAATGACCCATTACGAAAAAACCACATATCAAAACTTAATTAATTGAAAGATTTCATTGTTAGAATGGTGCAAAGAATTCAGATATTGGTCTAAACTCGCTGAGAAAAAGAATTCCGAAAGGTCATTTTTGAAACGGCCGCGATACCAGACCACTCGTAAAACTTATGGGTTCCCTAACATCTCAGACTTAAGGTCACACCTAGCTTCTCGGTCGGCCATAAATCTTTTTTCAATATTACTTAGGTAGCTTTTAATTCTTCCTCCAGCCTGGTCTTTCGCACCCAACCACCCCAATGGTGGATTTGAATTACGGCGTGGAAGAATTCGTTATAACCTGTTTCAGATCGCAAGGAGAAGATGCCTATGCATGTGCAACAGTACTGCCAAGACGGCGTAATATCATTGCTGCGCGAGTCGTGAGGTTGGCCCGGTTTTGGGCTCCCGACGTTAGTAGAGGGCGCCACTGAGCACGCTGTGGCATCACATGAGCACGTACGCTGCGCCTACATGAACTGCACCGTACGAGCTGATAAAGACACGCTGCTTGCTGCCGCCGACATCTACTCTAAAGCCATCGAACCACTAAAGCCAGTCGAGGGAATTACACTCTGTCTAACGCTGAACGGCTACCCCAGCTCTGTTCTGCGGAAGACGGTTGACTGGGGGTGAAATGTCCTAGGTCTCGACTCGGGAGAGTCGCTGGTATCGGTTCTATTGCTGACGTATTGGAAGAACCGAAAGGATGACGAGAAGATTATACCTGTGCTAGAGAAGACTGTGGGCGATATTGAAAATGATGCCTAGCGCCGTGGCCATACAGTTCCCTATGTCTACCTGAACTATACGTCCAGTTTTCAAGATCCATTCACTTCAAATGCTAAGGACAACAGGAACTTCTTGCAACAAGTCAGTCGCAAGTATGACCTCCGTGGCATATTCCAGAAATATGTCCCTGGTGGGTTCAGGCTATATTTTTAGGGGGAAGAGTGATGGCGGGGTTATCGGATTCTTACTTTGATGCCTGGCTAGTTGTCTTTGGAACTAAATATTGCCATAGGAAATAAGTCTTCCTGTGAATCCAGTAGTGCTTTTATAAGTATACAGGCGTTCTACCTGCAAAAACGCACATTGACGCTGCTTCAGAGTTACTCAGCTAATTTCCATTTAGTCTCACACCACTCCCAAAGTTTCTTGCCGTTGCCGAGCCCGCCCAGGTCTTCAGATTCAGCCGCGTTCAAAATGTCCTGGCGCACGACGCTACTATCGAGAACCAATCTACCCCATGGGAAAATATACTTGCCGTTCGTGTCTCTCGTGACCTCAGGAGACAGCCCGGCAAAGAGTTCTGTGAACGCTCCATATACCGGTTTCTGCAGCCACAACATCCGCATCATGAACATGGCGAAAGGCGGCGTCCCCTTAAACGACCCAGCATCCAGGTTGCCAGGGTTCATGACGACGCTTAGAATGCCGTCCTGGGCGTGTCTGCGACCGAACTCTCGCCCCAGCACCCAAGCCCCCGCTTTGGAGGCCGCGTAGTTGGTCGTCTGGTTGCGTGTGCCCGTCTCCAGGACGGCAAAGTCAATACCATCCCGCAGTGCTGACGTATCTACGAGGATGCTCGTCAACCAGACGACGCGCGAAGGAAGCGCAGAGGAGGTGGCGGCCCGGAGCTGGGGTAGCAGCAGCTCCGCGAGAAGCAGTGCGCCTACGCAGTGTATCCCCATGAAGAGCTCTAGGTCCTGCGCCGTGCGCACCCCGTTCTCGACAGCGCTTGGGCCGATCCCTGCATTATTCCAGAGAACATCAAGCTTGTTCTGTGCATTCGCAAAGCGACGTGTCGCATCTCGGACGGAGTCAAGATCGCCTAGATCCAGATGTAAAAAGTTGAGTTGACCCGTCGTAACAACGGATTCCTCGTACGACGACTTGATCGACTGAATGGCCGCCTCAGCTCGCTCCTTCAAAGTAGGGTCAACAAACTAATATGTTCTAGCGTAAAAAACTATGAATATGGCCTGTCGCTGCCATCTAGTCCAAACAAACTCACCTTGGATCGAGTAGCCATGTACACGGTCGCGCCGGTACCGTACAGGATTCTACAGAGCTCATAGCCTATGCCCGCATTACCGCCTGTAACCATGAACACTCGCCCAACCTGAGAGTCTTTGGAGATGGCGGCATCCGTGAATCTAGGGCGGGGCGGCCAGAATTGAGTAATCAAGGACCGCAGCTTGGACAAAGATGCCATGGTAGATAGCAATAGATCTTACGTTCTAGTTGTGGTGTTTGAAACTCTTTTCTAGATAACACTGCTTAATTATTGATTACATAGGTAGGTAAGTAAGTATGATAATCGTCAGGAGCGCGAGAACGAGCGATGCAGACTGATACGGGAAGCGGCTCAAACAGGCGCCACTAGTCTCGGACCAGTACGCACTGGTAAAGGAATGGTTGATCCCTTGCATCCGAGATTGCAGACTTATCAAGCAAGCTGTGTTGGAGTCACAGTGCTACGGACAAATCGGATGTACAAGTACCTGACAGGCAAGTAGCCCCCAAGGAGATGGAAGGTACATGCAAGGAGGGTGCTACACACATTATGGGGGTATTTTGCAAACTAACCTAGGTACTAGAGGAGCTTTTACACTCTCACAACATCACATCCTTACTTAATCTAATCTATTATCTTTTTCAAAGTACCCCTAAGTGGGCAGGTACTTAATGTGACACCGGGAAAAGGCGGTTTTTCTTGGGATGAATTAATTGATAAATCCTAATTGTGTAATTCTACCGTAACATGCACGATATATGCTTGAACTCCGCAAGCTTCGTAATACTTACCAAGGAAGCTTTTCATTTTTTAAATTGAAAAATTCCCCAGACATTTTATCCCGGGTCGCTTTGTCAATCTATAATAGGCGGTCAGTGAAATAAGGGACGTGAAGCCCGTATGACTTACCACTATCATCATACCCTCCATGCTTTCCTCGATGGTATATGTAGCTTTTTCCAATCCCCATTCCTTGGCAATCCAATTTCCCGGCTCGGTTTGGGTCAAGCTTAGCGATTCAATTAGGGATATTAACAATTTGTAAGTGGGATCATTTCTTACCCTGGGTTAAAAGCTAAGACGACCAACCATTCATTTGTAAATAACTTTCCCTGATATAACATTTTGCTAATCACCCATTTTTATTAATAGGGTGTTAATAACTAATTAAATGCCTTATATAAAAGGCATATAAAATAAGGGGGTATGTTAATAAAATATTAATCTTTATTAAAAATTAATTTTTTTTTTTTGTAATATTATATTTTTTAATTATTATAAATTAATTTAATAAGTTTAAAAATTACTAATTTATTAATAAAAAAGTTTGTAATTATATTAATTATTAATTATAAAACTTAGCTAATGGATAATAAAATATTATAATGTTATTAGCGTTTTATTTTTTTTTATTTTAAAAAACTTTAATATAAATCTTTTTTCTTAAATATTTTTTCGAAATTTATAATATATATTAAATTAATATCGAAATTATCTTATTTTTTATAAAAAAATATATATATATAAGATTTAAAATTATTTTATTTTATATTATTAGGGTTTAATTTTATTATTAAAATAAGCGGCAAATAATTTAAATAATTTAAATAATAATTAATAGAAAATATAAAAGAAAAAAATTTATTAGAAAATTTACGGAAAAAATAAAATAATAATAATATAACTTTTACTAAATAGCATTTATATTTTTTATATATATTATATTTTTTTTAATGTAATTTAAATATTAATAATAAATCCATAAGATATAATAATCCTGGTTAGAATGGATATGTAATTAGGAATTACTAGCCCTTAAGGCAAGAAATTAGCTTCTGAAATTATTATATATATATATATATGGCGGATAGTTTGTTACGTCCTGTACCCCCTAGGAGGTTGAGAGCCTTAAGCTTCTCTAAAGATATTAAAAATTATCAATCAATTAATCAATCACTCATTTGTGAAATGGATTGCGCTACCAATTAGGCAAGTTAGCATGACAAGGTTAGCTGTATCATGTTTGCAGCGCAATATTCCATGTGCCCGAGCAAGGCAAGATAAGTTACTATCTAAGATAATTGCTTACCGAGTGAGCCAATTCAAAGCAGCTTTTGCTGCAGCATAGGAAGTGCCATCCCAAGACCGAATCTTTCCCATGAGACTAATCGAGCCGCCACCCGTTGAGATAGACACCCATTTAGGTGATGAAGCCTTCTGCAGCAGGGGGCGACAAGCCTGAAAAAGCATGAGAGGGCCTACCGCATTGACCTGATACGTGGTTGTCATCTCTTCGGCAGTAACTCTGTCGAGTGGCGTGGTTGGTAGTGGGCTCCCGCCTGCATTGGCAATGACAAGATCCAAATGCTCAATTCCGTGAGACTTCACCACCTGCAAAGCCCGTTGAGGGTCGGATGGTGAAGTGTTTTCGATCGTGACCAATAGCAGCTTGGACCCGTCGGCTGCGGGGAAAGATTTCAGTTCCTCAACACCCGGGGCCGAAGCTGCACTTTCGCGAATGCTGCCGATGACGGTGTGTCGAGGCCTGGAAAGATACGCTTTGGCAAAGCCATTCCCTATGCCTGAGAGAATAGTAATAGGTGTTAGTACTGGGCGATAATGATACAAGCTAGGAAAGAGAATAGGATAATGCACGTACCACGGCTCACGCCACTTATGAAAACCACAGTCGCCATAACAGATAATTCGATCAACTGAATAATCTGAACGTAACAGGGAAGAAAGGGTCGAGCACGGTCAATCGAACAAAGCTTGACGTCGAATGATAAGTGTAAATTACTTAGTAATAACCGGCGTATTAGAAAATACGGTTATGGAAAGCAAGTCCCGGCATAAAATATCTTTTCACGCAATATATTTTAATATAAAAAAAAAATACCCCGGAATAATATTAGTATGGTTTTTTTACGATGATAATATATAAATTTTATAAATAATATTATATCGAAAAAAATTTCATTTAGATTTTTATAAATAATATAAAAAAAATTATATTAATTAAAATTAATTTTAATAAATTAATTTAATTTATTTTTAATTATATAAAATAAATTTTATTTAAAATTTTAATATAAATTCTTTTTATAAATATTATTATTAAAAAAATATAATTATTAATAAATTATTTTATTTATATTTTTAAAAATTTTTAATAAAATTTTATTTATATTTATATATATTTTAAAATTAAAAGTAATAAAATTTCATATTAAATTATTATATATAATTATATTTATAATTAAATAATTTTACGAAATTAATTATAATTTTTTAATAATTAATATTATTTAAATATTAATTTAATTATATTTTAAATAAATTAAATTATATTATTTTATAAAATTTAAATATATAATTATTTTTATATTAAAAAATTTAATGTAATATTTTTATTATATAATATATTTTAATTATTTAAATATATAATATTTAAATTTTAATAATTTTCTTAATTTTTTTTATATAAATTTAAAATTAATATCATTTAAAAAACTTTTAAATTTAAAATAAAATAAATATTTTTTATAAATTTAAATAATTTTCTAAGAAAAAATTATATATATTAAATTATTAAATAATTATATTTTATAATTTCTAAAAAAAATCTTAAATTCAATATTATTTTTAAAAAAAAAATCATATAATAATATAATTTAATTTATATAAATCGTAATTAAATTAATAATTAAATAATTTTAATTATTAAAAATTCGAAATTAATTTTATAAAATTATTTAAATATAAATTTAATAATTATAAATAAAATTTTATCGTTTTTAATTTAAAAATATATATAAATATAAATAAATTTTTAATAAAAATTTAATTATATTTTATATATAATATAAAAATAAATTATAAATTTATAATTAATTTTATAAAAAATAAATTTTTTAAATATTATAAATAAAAATATTTTTGAAAAATTTAAAATTTATTTTTTTTAATTTTTTTTTATATAATATAATTTAATCTTACATTTTATATATTATTTTAAATTTTTTTTTTATTTTCTTTTAATTTTCTTTTTATTTTGATTTTATTAAATATATTATATATATAAAAATATATTAAAGATTTTTATTTTAAAATATTATTAAAATATAATATTATTTAAAATATATATAATTTTATAAAAATATATAAATTTAAATATAATTAATAAAAAAATTAATTAATTTATAAATAATATAAAAAAAATTTTATTTAAAATTTTAATATAAATTTTCTTTATAAATATTATTATTAAAAAAAATAATTTTATTAGGTTTTAATAATAATTTTATAATTTTATAAAATATAATTTTTAATATATTTATATAATTAATTTAGCATATAAAATTCTTACGTAATCCGCTTACTTATTAATAATCTAAGTTTTTAATAATATTTAATTTTTTATATTTAATTTTTATATTTTATAATATAATAATTTTATAATTATTTATATTATATTATATTTTTATTTAATCGTTATAATAATTCTAATAATTTATCATAATTAATAAAAAAACTTATTAATTTCATAATATTTATTAATTTAATAATTATTATATATTAATTATTAATAATAATTATAATTTATTTATTTTTTATTTATTAAATAAATAAAAATTACTAATAATAATATTATTAATAATATTGTTAATTATTATTAATAAATTATTATTAATATATTTTTAATTAATTATATTTATTTATTATTTATAATTATTTTTATTAAATTATTATTAATATATTTTTAACGAATTATTTTTAATATATTTTTAATCGATTATATTTATTTATTAATTATTAAATTATTTTTAATAAATTATTTTTATTAATAAATAATAATATTATTTTTAAATATATTTTATTATAATTATATTATTATAATATAAATTAAAAAAATTATTAATAATAAAAAACATTTTTATTAATAAAAATATATATTAAATTTTAATAATAATTTTATAATTTTATAAAATATAATTTTTAATATATTTATATAATTAATTTAATATATAAAATTTTTATATAATTCGCTTAATTATTAGTAATTTAAATTTATCAGAGGATAAAATTTAAAATTATATCGAAAAGTAATATATTTAAAATTAATAATAATAATATACGTAATAAAAACGAAATAATTATAATATTATATATTATTATTAAATAAAAAAATACTAATTAAATATAATTTAATTAACATTTTATATATATATATATAAAGCTAAATTAAAATATTAATTTTAATTTTAATATTAATAAATCTTTTTTTTTTAAAGTTATTATTAATATTTTATAAATGAATCGTAAAATGCTAATAATGGTTTTATTAATATATCGTAATTATTTTATAAAATTCAAAACTAATTATATTATATATATATTTATTTATATAATTTTTATTTATTATAATTTTTATTTAAATATTATTTTTTTATATTTAATTTTTTCTTTTAATAATTTTTTAATTCGTAATAAAAATTAATAATAAAATAATTTCGTATTATTAAAAATATTATAAAATAAAATTTATTATTATTTTTAAATAAAATCTATTAATTTATTAAGTTTTTTTTCGGTTATAATTATTACGTATTTAAATTGCGATTAGTTTATAATTTAAAGGGGGATAATATGTAAATATAATTATTTTTTTTTTTAGTAATTAAAAGGGGAAAATATGTAAATGTAATTTTCTTTTTTTTTAGCCGCCGCTAAGTCGTATAATAAAAGGGTTTTTATTATTTATTTCGCTATAAGGGGATAAGTAAATTACTATTAATAATAATAATATAAATTAAAAAGAAATTTATATGATAAATATAAATAAATTTATCGGCGAAAAATTAATAAAATTAAAAGTTTTTTAAAATAAAAATATATAATAAATATTATTAATAAAAATTTATAAATTATAATAATTATTTAATATATATATTTAATATAATATTTTATAAAAATAAAATTATTTTAAAAATTTTATATATTATAATAATTACGGATTTTTTATTAAATAATATAAAAATATTATTTCATTCCGATTAAGATTAATAATAAATTAAAATTAAATTAATAATTAACCGATTAATTAAAAACTTTTAATTAAAATTAATAAAATCAAAAGTAAATCGGTAAAGAATTAATAAAATTAATAATAAATTAATAATATTTTGAAAATAAAATTGAAAAAAACGGTAAAATCGGGGCTTTTTATAATCGAAATTACGTAATAAATGTAAAATAAAATTTAATATAATAAATTATATAATAAAAATAATCCTAAGAATTTCATAGTTTACGGCGGCTATGGAGTTTTTATTAAATAATATAATAATATTATTTTATTTTATTAAAATTATTTTAACGTAAAATTATAATAATTATATATATTAAAATAATTCCTTTTATAAAATTTTATTAATTTATAATCTTTTTATTAAGGTAATTATTAATTAATATTAAAAGATAAAATTTAAAATTATATCGAAAAATAATATATTTAAAATTAATAATAATAATATATATAATAAAAGTAAAATAATTATAATATCATATATTATTATTAAGTAAAAAAATATCAATTGAGCATGGCTTAATTAATATTTTATATATATATATATAAAACTAAATTAAAATATTAATTTTAATTCCGATAAAATTCATTATAATTTTTAATTTTAATATTTTAATATTTAATAAATTTATAATAATTTAAAATTTTTAATTTAATAAATTTATATTATATTATTAAATATTAAATTATTATATAATAATATAAAATTAATTTATTAAAAAAACTTTTTTTTTAAAAATAATAAATTATATATATATATATATAATTATTATTTTAAATTATATATTAATATATAATATATTTAATTAATTAAAATAATAAATAAAAAATATTTATTATATATAGATTTTTAAATTAATTTAAATAAAATTATAATATATATATTTTTTAATATAAAATTAAATAATAAATAAATAATTATCATATTAAATATTTATTAATAATAAATAATAATAATTTTTATAATTAAAAAGTTAAAAAAATCATTATATTTCTTAGAATCTAATTAGTAATATATATTCTTAATAAGTTTTTTATAAATAAGTTTTAAATTAAATTAATTAATTAATTAAATTTCTAAATAATATATCGTAATATACCTTTTAAAATTATTAATAATAATAAATAATCATAAAAATAAAATTTAATTCCCTAATAATTATTTAATTATATATATATTTTATTTATTTAAAAATAAACGAAATAAATTTAAATTTCTTTATTTATACCCTTAAAAGTTTTTATTAAGAGTTTATTTACATTTATATATATTTTTAAATTAAAAGTAATAAGATTTTATTTATAACTATTAAGCTTATATTTAAATAATTTTACAAAATTAGCTTTAAATTTTAAATAATTAATATCATTTAATTACTAATTTAATTGCGATTTAAATAAATTAAATTACATTATCATATAATATTTAATTATAAAATTATTTAAATATAAAAAAATTTAAAATAAAAATTTAATTATATAATACTTTTTAAGCCGCATATACCTAATATATTAATTTAAATAGCTTTGCTATTATATTTTATATAAACTTAGAAATAATATTATTTAAAAAGGATTAAAATTTTTAATAAAATAAATATTTTTTGCAAATTTAAATAATTTTCTAATAAAAGGTTATATAAGTTAAATTATTAAATATATAATAAAATTATATCTTATAATTTCTAAGAAAATAATCATATAATAACTTTTTTATCCTGAAAAATCTTAAATTTAATATTATTTTTAAAGAAAATATCGCATTGTGATATAATTTAATTTATTTAAAATGTAATTGAATTAGTAATTAAATAATATTAATTATTAAAAGATTATAAATGATTTCGTAAAATTATTTAGGTGTAAACTTATTAATTAGAAATGAGGTTTTATTTCTTTTGATTTGAAAATATATATGGGTGTAAATAAAGGCCTAATAGGAACTTTTAGGGGTACAAATAAAAAAACTCATAAATTTTATATATATGTATTTTTTATATATGTAATTTTATAATAAATAAGAAATAAAATGGCTAAAAATTTACTTTTTACTTAATTAATTTTTAAGTTTTTTAAAATAAAAAAGCCGCTTTTTATTATAATAATTAATTATTATTATTCTTTGATTTTTTAAATTAAAATAAAAAAATACTTTTTATTATAATAATTAATTATTATTAGATTTTTTAATTTTTTAAATTAATAAAAGGAATACTTTTTATCATAATAACCGATTATTATTAGATTTTTTAATCTTTTAAATTAAAATAAATAAATATTTTTTATCATAATAATTAATTATTATTAGACTTTTTAATCTTTTAAATTAAAATTATAACCCCTAGGAAATTAATATAAAATTTTTTATATTAATTATATTTTTTAATTAAAATGATTATTTTCATAAAATAAAATTACTTATACTTATTATTTTTAATTTAAAAAATTATATTTTAATTAATTAAATTAATTAAATTATTATTTATCTAATTATTCATTTCCATATAAACTTTAAATTATTTTTATTAATTTAAAAAGTAAATTATTTTTATTTTTTTATATTTTTTAAAGCTAAGCGGATCATAAAGTTCTATATTTTTCTTATTAAAAATTATATATTTAAATTTATAATATACTTATAAAGCTTAATAATATTTATTTTTATAAAGATATTTTTTTAATGCGATTATTACGTATTAACCATTAAAATATTTAGGCGTTAAATAATAAGATATTTCTTAATAAAATTTCATTAAATATTAATAAATAAAGTTTTTAAAAAATATCCGCTTTAGCTTAAGAATTTCCGCTCTAATAAGTTTTAAAAATTATTAATTCGCCTAGGTAAAATTAAATTCTTTAATAGCTAATAAAAATTATTTAATACCTAATTAATTTTATATTTCTAATATATTTTTTACTTTTATTTTAATAAAAATTCTTTTTTAATTAAATAAATTATTTTTTAAAATATCTAATAATATTAATTAATAAAATTTATATATATTAAATTTAAATTATATAAAATATATTATTATTAGAA